>CP092089.1:45132625-45245125 GCA_029203775.1 Neoneuromus ignobilis
AATAATGGAGCAAAAGACATAAAAAATTGTTGCCCTAGTAAAAAATCTATCTATAGATATATCTCTCTATATATATAAAAAATAGAAATCGTGAACAAAAACCGATACAATTTTTTTCTGTGTCAGTGTTATAACATAATATACAGCAAAACCGATAATAAATATGTCATCGAATATATAGTTATTCACCAAGTGGAAATATATTTAAAAAAAACGAGCAGTGTAAGTGTTGTGTATGTTAAATATCTGCCAAAACGAAACCATTTTGCAAATATGAAAAATACAGTCGATGTACGTGTATATATTTCGAAAGAGGGAGATGGAAATGTTCAAGAAATTCACATGCAGTGTTTCCAACCTGTCATCCTACTGGATTACAAGTTACAAATGCAGCTGAGCGGTACTTTTATAGAAGAATTATAACGTAAGTGCTTTTATTTGTCTTTAGTTTTAATTCTAACTACTTTGTAACTGTTCTTTTATTACTATCTATTTTATTGTGTGATTAAAACGAACATCTTCATCATCTACTAGAACATTTCTAATATTCTTTTTCATTCAATGTCGTATTTTCAAATAAAATTCTTTGTAACATGTCATTTGATTTAAGATCTTGGTAATTACTGTAATTTACAAAATAACAAAAAATCTAAAATATCTTTATTTAGAATAGAAAATGCAATATTAACAAATTCGTTTAATTTTCATTAGTCAATAAAGTAAATTAAAAAATATATATATTTGAAAAATATATTTAGGTTTTTTAAATTTTTTTTTATATTAATGTATTTTATTTTTATTTAGTTAATTTCAATAATTTACATATGAATTAGAATTTTCTCTCAACGCCAATTTAATTTTTTAATTAATCATAATAGTTATAACAATTTTAACTATTGAAAATTTATGACTTAAAATTCAAGGGTCATATTTTAAGCAGCCTTATAAATATTTAAAATAAAAAGTAGAATTTTTAAAAAAAATATATTTAACAATATTTCTAGATTTCATGTAATATTTTGAATTGATAAAAATACATTTAAAATAATAACTGTATTGTGGATATTAGTCATTGGTTACTTAAATAAGGATTGAATTTTATAAATTTCATATTTAAGTAAATAAAATGAAATATCACAATGCGATCAAAAAATATCAAATAAAATTTATTTCATTTTCATATAAATTTATAAACGATTCATTTATCAAGTTTCTTTAGAATTTTAAAAATAATAAAATAGAAGACCGATTGTATTCTATTAGAAATACATGTTTTATACATTTTATTTTACTTTTCAGTTGTGCTATATGTAATATTGGCTTTTTGCAGTCTCAAACGTACCGTCGTCTATTAACTTTTCTTATAGCTTGTAAATTAAACTGACCGTTTTTGTCTGAATTACTCTTTATCAGAATTAGGTTTAAATTCAATACTCGTTGTTTATTTTTGATCAAACTTTAGTGTAATATCTTCGAAATAAATTTAATTTATTATTTTTGTTTGTATATAAATTGAGTAATAATATGTCTGAGGTTTTTTTATAATGTGAACAAGTATTTAAAGAAATCATTATTTATCAACGTTTATATAAAAAGTTTCATTCAGATGCTAAAAACCTTCTAAATAAATTTCGTGAAAGATTTGAGTCTGTTATCAATAATTATCAATAAAATTTTCCAGTTTATAAATCCATAGCCAAAGATTTAAATATATAATTATAAGTAAACGCTGCAAAATTATTTGTAACGTAAAAAAATAATTTTTATAAATTGAACAAAGTTAATTGTGACATTTTAAAATTTGCTCTACATTGCTGCTCAAGAACAAAATTGAAAATAATTTAAAATGAATCATTGCTTGTGACAAAATTTTTATTATTTATGATAATTAGAAAGAAACATTGTGTAAATTTCAAATAAATTTCAAAACATGGTTTTAAATTGCCATTACATTCATGACAACTTTGGAAAACTATATAATTATCTTCCAAAGAACCATACATTATTATTTAACTTTTAATTTACTGAAAAAATATATATGAAAAAATTAATGAATTGTCACATTTCCATATTTCTTTATAACAACATTAGACCTCATGTTTCATAAATAATTATATTAAAACCTTCAGTTAAAATTACTAGGTTATTCTTCAATGCTATTTAATGAATTTTCATTTTTTTTCAAAAGCTTGAATCCATTTTTGTGTAATAAAAAATTTCTTAAATCGAATTAACGTTATACAAGATTTCAATAAGGTTATTTCGTTAAAAAATCAAGATTTTTTAAAAAAGACTTTTTTAAAAAAAATCCAAATAAAATGATTTAATGAAATCAACTGGATAATATTCTGATTAATAATGTACCTTATAATACAAATATAGTATTTTACTTTCTAAAAAAATCCAGTATTTCATTTAATATAGGTTTTTTTAAGTGTGATAGAACTTTAAATTGAATCCCTATCGAAAGTTCTATCTATTCTAAAAAATATTTATCATACCTTTATATATACATACACACACATGTATATATATAAAGTGTTTTTTTTAGATTAGATAAAACATTCGATATGGATTCAATTTAAAATTCCATCACGCTTAAAAAAACACTCATACAATTCAGCATTTTTTTAGTTTTATAATAAAAATTTTCACTAAATAATAAAAATGAATGAAAATAGTTTTATAGAAATAACGTACATTAAGTTTTCACGTTCTACTAGTAAAATTCTCTTAAAGATATTAACGCTTGAAGCCAATAACAATAACCATACTTTATTCGTAGTAAACTTCCAAGTTAATTCTATGAATAGCATAAAGTCATAACCGTTAATCTAATCCAGTTTTTCTTTAAGATTGTGATCGATGAACTTTACAAAGATTAGCTTTGTATTAAAACTTAACCAACAAAAATTCCTTCTTTCTCTATTGAACAGAAAAGCAATCATCTATCGTCACGACTAATAATATTGCTGTCAGCTAGACACTGTCTCTTGTGTATGGGAGGTTTTTTTTATCGTTTTGAGGTATACGGATCATAATTCTAGTTTTTTCTAACTAATTCCATTGAGAATTGATCTTGATATAAGAAACTATTGTTAATTAAGAACGAGAGGTGTTTTTTTTTTATAAAAAGATCATTTAATACTTAAATTGATTTTTATGTAAATTTAATTCCAAATTATTTTTTAAATAGTAATTAAATATTTAAAGTTGATTTATTTGCGAAATTGTTTTTAAAAATGTGTAGTTTTTTTAAAAGATTTAAACTGAAAAATGTAATTTAGAAATTGGTTTGTAAATAATTTTTAATATTAAATTTATATGAAATGATTGACAATGTAATTATATAAAAAACACTTATTTCTAGTAAATATTTTATTTTTCTTCATAAAATATTTTTTAAACACAGATTCATGCAATTTATTTTACACGCATTGTTATATAATGATGTATATTCATATCGTACTAAAAACGTATTATATAAATCATATAACTGTACCATACACGAACTAAAATATTAAAAAAAAGAAATTATTATTAAATCACCCGCATCGATCTTGTGAACTTTAGCTCCGAACAAATTCACTATGCAGTTCATCCACTTTAATACAGCACACTATGGTTTACGTTTATTGCTTTTTCTGTCGAGATGAAGCAAATGGCGCACTCTTGTCTGCCTTCATGTTTGTTGGCATGTGAGTTTTACCTTGTTTCCTTCCTGCAATTTATATTTAACATACCAATTTGGTGTACATGAAATATATACATTGTTTTATTTAACGTAGTTTTAATTGAATTTGTATTTAATATCTCGAATATAAATTAATGTACAGTGAAGATATAGAACTTTTATAATATTTTATATTAATGATAATTTTACTGAATATTCTCTACTATCTGCTCATTTTATATTATAGTTTAATGGTACTTTTTTTCATACGTTGTACACACAAAGTTTTACAAACCAGCTATTATCAAATTACATTATTATTAGTCTTTTTTTTGAACTTCAAGTTAGAATATATTTAAACAATAAAGTAGTAATTGTATACATTTTACTATTTACTCTTACTAAAATTACTCATTTTATTTTCCACAGAATTTTATAAAAATTTAATATTTACTTATTAATCATTTTATTTACTGATATGTTTTATTTTTTACACTGCAATACTCTATAAATAATAAATTTCAAAAAATTTAAATGCTAAATTTCAAAAAATTCTATATTAATACAAAATATATGCCTATAAATTGCTTTTCATTACATTTTTGTCCAAAAAATAAATAACTGAGATCGCAATTTTAATTTACATAAATTATCAATATAATACTTAACTCATACTGAAATATAATTATTTTTAGAACTCGATATTATGAAGATATGAAAATATAAAAAACCTAAAAATGGAAGATATCTTGAAATATTTTCAATTAAAAATACTGTTTGCATTTTTAATGTATATATTTTTGATTTTTTTATATTTTTTTTAAAAAAAATAATAACAAGCCTTTAATATAAATTCATCACTGACTTTAATACCATAAGGATTTATGAAAAAAAATTAAAATATAGATATCTGATGATAATAGTAAGGCTAACGAAATGCGTATCAACAAATATAGTGAATAATGAATGATTATTAAATACTTCTATAAAATATTATAGTGCTTTAATTTGAGAGATTTATTTGTATATAATTTTATACTATAAACAAATATATTATAAAAAAATATAAATAATAAATGATATAAATTATTGTATGCTACATTAGTTTGAGTAAAATAATAATTTCAAAATTACAACGTAACTTGTAAAATTTAGAATTTTAATTTTAAAAAAAAATTGAAACTTCTGCTTTTAACGCTGTTACTATTAAATTCTCTACCACCCATATGGTTCAGAGACAAAAATAAGTAGAAATCCGATAGTGGTATATCTGATGAGTACATGGGATGAGGGAAAATTGCACATCCTAAATTCATTATCTTTTCTCTTGTCATTACTGCAACATGTGTTCGAACTTTATCTTGCAAAAATAAAACTCTCTGACGATTTACCAGTGCTAATTGTTTTTGTTGTAATGCATTTATGTATTATTTTTATCTGTTCACTGTAAATGTTTATAGTGAAGATTTGATCAACTTGTAGATAATCATAGAGAACAATCCCTCTTAAAGTTCATTTATTCTTGCAATCAATTTTGATTTAGGTGTTTGTGATAAAGAATCACTTAATAATAGTCGGTGGTAACGTTTTTAATTGGCATAAAAAATCCATTTTTGCTACAGATCAAAATTTTATTAAAAAAATTTTTACGATTTTAGTCGTGAAATAAAAGATCCAAAAATATTAAGACGCTATAATTTGTTGTCGGGAGTTAAAAGTGCAATACCCATTTCCTTCATTTCCATCTCTTCCTTATTTTATGTGAATAATTCCTTATTGTTTTGTCACTTATTCAGCAAGTTGTTGACACTTTAAGTTCTAATTTATTTTAGTTATTATTTCTAATTTACCGATATTAATATTTGATGATCTACCTGATCTGGATTTATCTTCCAATGATTCATCTCCCGATTTTTTTTTAAAAAAAAATATCTATGACCTGTTGTTGATATAGCTGCACCTTCTTCAAATGCGATACAATTTTTTTTTGTAATTTTGGTAGCGTTGAAATTAGGTGTACACATATTACACTATTTTTAACAGATATTTTGAGAGGTTGAAATTATATTTTTAAAAATTCATCGAGATATAGAAAACAAATAAAACAAGTATTTACTTGATTATTCATTTAATATAATGGATGATAAAATGGATTTTTAATACCCAATTTTATTTTAATAAAACACAATAATTTCGTAAATTTGAAACGATCGAATAGTTATTTTTTGAAAAAGTAATATTTTAAAATATCCTTAATAAATATATTTCTTTATTAGAATGTAACTTGTTAATTTATTTAAAATAATGTATAAATCCATATCTTATAGATTTCTATTATTTTATAAATATTGACAAATCAGTTTCATTTCTTAAGAAATTTTTTCTGAGTAATGAAGAAATGTTATTTCGAAAAGAAATAAACATTAATACTTACTAAAATAATTATTATTTAACAAATGGATTTTTTTGTGAAAGCAACTATATTACAATGTTTATATTTATTGTAAATTCTGTTTTGTATAAAAAAATATTACATCTGATCTCGATATTCTTTCTTATTTATAGATTCTAAAAAATATAATATCAACTTTCCAAATTAAAGTTATAAAACCGTATAAACAAAACTATAAAACTTTTTCATTTTGATTAAAATCTAAATTACTTTCACTACCGAATTTTTGCATAAAAAGTATAATAGTGTAAAAACGAGTAGTATCTGTTTATATATGAAAATTATGAACGCTTTTCAATGTAGTATACGTGAAAAAGCATAAAATATATTCACATATTATATATATATATATATATATATATATATATATATATATATATTCCAGACAGCTTATCTTAATCTAATCTGCGGATGATACACAAACTAGCACGCGTTTACGTTCACCAGTTCGGCCGGAAATTGCTGGGTCCGCTGTGAAATCGAAAGCGTTTTCCGGCGATTGGAATGTCGCCGCCATTTGCTATAATACCCGGTACTAACGCCGTTGCGGCAGTGAATATGATTGGTGGCAAATGTAACGAAGAATAAAATCCAGGTTTTTTTTATTATACTGCTCTGGTATTGTTTTCGATTTCGTTGATTTGATAAAAGATTTATTTATTTTAAATCCTATTTATTTATTGGAATATAGAAAAAAGATATATTTACTATTATTGTTAAAGCGTTGAGATTAAAATCTGTTTTGTTAATAAGGTTTTTTTTAAACAAAAATTCCATTTCGTTTTAATTTTTAACACTGAAATCATTTCAATTGGTGAAGTCTGAAAGAAGAGAGTAACTGTCTAATTTAATAATAATAGTAAAAATATTAATTTAGTGTAATTTTTGTAGATACTGAGTAACTATTGAATTTAGCAATAATAGTATTCTGGAATGAGAATAAAGAGGTTAGTAATGGAGGAAAATTACTATTATTAAGTTGAAAAAATTATACTATTTAAAATATATTTCCTATTAAATATTCTTAAATGACATAATTATTTCAAAAATGATCTTTATTAGAATTAGTTTTTGTGATATAAATCTGAAAATAAATTTTATTAAATCAAAGTAGACAAGTTTAATAAAATCGAATGTACAAAATATTATATCCATTTTTTTAAAAAATGTGTATTATAAATTCTACTATCCTTGAAATTTAATCTTATTAAACTATCGATTTTATTTATGTGACTTCATCACAGTCACGTATTAAATTTATTAAATTTTCTAAACGTTGAAAAATGTGATTACCAACACATTTCTGCTGAACGTAATATATCATACAAATTTTCTTGACAAGAAATGAGTTTAGTATGAGATTTCAGAGTTTATTTTCTTATATTCGACATTTTTTTTCTTAATTTTTTTTAAATTACAAATTATTTTTTTTTGGTATTATAAAAATTAATATTGAATTCATGGTTCGATGAAAATTTTGAAAATATTTAACGTTGCTTGTATAATTTACATTAAAAAGTTAATTGTATTATTTAAATAATTTATTATTAAAAATAACCAAAATTATAAATATATTAAAAATTATTTAGTAAATATTTTTAGTTTATGGACGATTGTTTAATTATTAAGAAAATATATTTATTTTTTATAAAATAAAAAATATTTTTTATAACAAAATTTTATATTCTTAATAGTTTTTATACAAATTCAGAAAAAAATATAACACTGAATTAAAAATCATTTATATATATTTATATCTGTATATCATTATTATTATAAGCTCCTCTCTGTTCACTGTTGGATAAAACCTCTTAAACCTCTACCAAGGTTTTTCACTTCGACTGACCTTTTTTTCTAATCCATTCTGAATATATATATATATATGTGTGTGTGTGTGTGTGTGTGTATGTGATTAAATATTTTTATTTAAAAAAAATCTTTTCAATATATATTTTAGTTTAAAATTCTCTTTGACACAAATTAATCATTTATTCTAACAATACAAGATTTTATTAAAAAAATTAGTAACCACTTTTTTGCTGATTCGCATTTCAGTGTCCACGGTATCATCTTCAGAGTACTACATTATAAAATCAAGGAACAACAAATGATTACCTAACACTTTTATAAAATCTTGAGATGTTGAGGTGAATGATTTGAGTTGAAATAATTTTTTGCTTATCATTCCACAATTTGTTCTTTTGGAAAAAAATATTTCCTCTTTGATTTTTCTTGTAAACGTTATTTTATTTCTTATTACATATGTTTATTACAAGTAGACAAAAACAGTTATGAAATATGATTAAAAGTCTAATAAAGTACCGTTACGATCGTTTTTCGCCGAAACGAACCAATTGCCATTTATTTAACGAAATAACAACCGTCATATTTCGCATTAGAAGTCGAAATAGAAAATTGTGCCAATGTCGAAACACATATTCCATATATGAAAAGGTTTATAACAATTCTCGACTCGCCGTTGTTGTAAATCAAGAAATTTAAAATTCTAATATGAATGAAATTCCACGTTTTTGCATACATAACAGAGATTGAGAATACGCCGAGATTTTATGCGAGTCCCCTGCTCTCTGTTCAAACGACACACACACATATTATGTGAGTGTGTGTATATATTTGGATCGCTCTTCTTTCGTTGCTATACCTCCGTTTTGCAATAACTAACAATTTAAATAATGGCTTATGAGCATAATAATTTTATTACGTATTCTTATTGAGAAAAGTACTACATTCTAGGACGCATGGCCTTAACTTATGATCGTATGAATCTGCTTGGAAATGTATGATCTAGAGCTTTATATTTATTGTCGTTTTTTCGCAGTATGTACAGTGGATTTTTTATTATAGTGCATCGTTTCACTCAATTTTATATTCAGTTTATATTGTAATTGCTTATAAGCCAAACATATTGTACATTCATGTTTTATATTTTATATATATATTTAGTAGAAAATGAAACATTAAATAACAAACATCTCTTTTCTTATAAAAATATTAAATTTAATTCTATTAATAAAGTTTATAGGTTAGAGAAAAAAAACATATTTTGAGATTTATGTATGTTAAAATGGCAAATCTTTTAAATTTATTTTATATTAAATAGAGAATAAAATATCGAAATAGAAAATATTAAAAATTTAATAATGTATTAAACTAACTTATTTTTATTAAAATATACTATTATTTTTTATCCTTTGATTTATAAAGATAACTGATTAAGATAATTATCTGTAATGATTTTTTAAATTTTATTAATAAAAAATAAATTTAAACGAATATGTTTTTTATCAAATACGTGTGAAATTTTTCGTCTATTAATGAATTTATTGGAAATCTTTAAAATTTCAATATGTTTGCGAATGTGATGATCCAATAAGATTATCCTACGTCAAGAAGATATTAAGGATCTAGCGTACGTAAGAATCAACTGTGATCTTCTAATCCGATAAGTTCATTTATTTGAACAGATCTAACAAAACAAATCCGTTAGTATACACGTATCTTCGCTTCCTTCCTCGTCGAATGGTCAAGGTGAGTCCAGAACAATATCAAGTCGAATTGTATGCACTGGAAAGACACTGTTCAGTATTCAACCGTTACTTTCGTAGCGGATATTAGAAAATTTACATAGCGTCTGGTCTGGGTAATCTTTAAGAACAGCGGAGTGGAGACTGTGCCGTCGTACGCCAAGTTTCGGGATGAATATTAACAGAAAGGTTCACTGATATATTATTGAGTCGCTGAATGATTGATGGTTTCATTCCTGGATGTAATTACGGTAGCTCATAATGAGTTTGTTTTTGAAGTCGTCTACTTGTATTATGTTCATAGAACATTAACGAAATTCCATCGAGTGTAATAATAAATTAATTTCAGTCAACTCTTTTAAACGGAGTTATTCAAACTTACTGTTTGTTTTTCATCTAGAAAAATATCAAACAGTTAATGAGTATAGTTTTAACAAAAACTAACACGCCTTAATTACACTTTTTAACAAAAAATTCTTCTTGAACTAATCTTTTAATTTATTATCCTATTTTTGTATGGATATTTTGAATTAAATTAAAATTATAGATTAATCATAATAATTATATGTAGATTTTTCTCTCTAAACAATAAATATTTTTCTTTTTTTACATACTTGTACATTTTTTTAACTAAATAAATTTTGATGAAACCAATAAAAACATTAAATTTTATATTATTTTATGAAACTCTTTCTCTGTCTCTCATTCTCCCTTTTTCTCTTTCTCTCTATATATATGTACATAATACATATGTGTGTATTTAATTTTATAAAATAACTTATTATCAAAGTCGCTGATTTAGTTTAGAGCAAAGTAAATCAAAAAATCAAAATGAATTAAAAAATTTGCTACATGACTTATTTTTTTTTAAAAAAAGGATTCAAAATATAAGTGCCTGATATTTTTTCCAAAATTTATATACAATATGTCTGAAAATTGTTTTTAAAATTTAATGCTACATGAAATATTTATTAATACAGATAGAATTAATAATCAAGAAAATTTAGGAAAAGAAAATACAAAAAAATCTTTATTAAATGATTAAAATAAAAAAAAAATATATGAGTACCATTTGTAACTGGAAAAATATTCAGGAAATTATCTAAATGATCGAAAAATAATTTTCAAATGTATTGTTTATATACATAAAATGGTTTAAATATATATGAAAATAGTAATTGGCAATAAAAAAGTAAATGTGTATAAACCTTTTAATTTCATTTGAGCCACCCTATATATATATATATATATATATATATATATATACACATGAGGTCGTTTGATTAGTATGATCATTTTTATAATCGATGAAAAATATAAAAATTTATTAATTTTTTAAAATTTTATGGTAATTTTTTATCATACTTCTCAAACGACTCTTGTGTATGTATATATATATATATATATATATATATATATATATATATATATATATATATATACAATTGAGAACCTAGATATAGAAGGTTCAAAAAAAATTTTATAGAAAGATAGGTTAAAAAATTGGGTAATTCCTTTGAATGAATTTGAAGAAAAAGGTTTTGAATCAGTCAAAGTAGGAAATTTTGAAAATTTCATTTAGCAAAGAACAGAAAGAGGCTGCTGAGGTTAATTATATATATATATATATATATAATTTATATAAATGATTAATAAGATTTTTATTTTACTTTAATAAATATAATATAAATGAATATAAATAAAAAAATAATCTATTGATCATAATATTAATGCAAAACAATACATTATATAAAAATATCTTAAAAAATATTTAAATTTCATTTAATAACACATTTAATTCTTTAAAAAAATTTCATTATCTAAAAATACCATTTAAAAAAAAATACAAGCGAAAGTAATCATTTTAAAACGTTCTGTCGTCCATCTTGTTTTAATAACTTTCATTTCTTATTTAATATTCAACATTTTTATATTCCTTAACCGTGAAACATGTTTCGAAATAAACGCGTTCATTTCGAAAACGTTAATTCAATATTAAAACGACTTGAGCTCGACGACCTCTAGACTTAATTGTGAGATGTTGTTATATTTCTAATTTAGTATCCTGCTCGTTTCTTGAAGTGACGCCCTGTTTAGATCTCATGACTTGTGTACTGTATCTGCATACAAATTCATATTAATGGACTAAATGTGGCATAATTGTATGGTAGGATTCTGTAATTAGTCCTGGAACTGAATTATATATTCACATGTTCAACATAGATCATGGCTATTATTCTACAGTCGCTCCAATTAACTAATTACGTTTGAACTGCCACATACACATACAGGATATCAATTCGATCGGATCATAAAAAACATTTATAGACTTATGATAAAATTCGAACTACGAATTTCAAACTTTCAAAAATGTTTCTTCTTCACAAAACTCATAATAAACAACAATATATCTACTTTAATTCAGAGATAAAAATTTGGAAGTTCATTTTATTAATGTTAGTAAATATTCACCGAATGATTTTTTACAAGATTCAATGATATCCTTTATATATATATATATATATATATATATATATATATATATATATATATATATATATATATATATATATATATATATGAATGTATGTATGTATGTATGTGTGTGTGTGTGTGTGTATGTTTATATATTGAATATAAAACCTTGTTTTTACGAGGTTAGCTTATATGGTTGAAACGTGTTGTATTTTTTTATTATAGGCCTATTGTTGTATATACTTTCGTCTTTTTTGCATGCAAAACAATATTTATATTACTTTGAAAGCCATTCGATATTATACATTTATGTCTTCTGATAACGAAGATGAGTTTACTACGTAAAATGATAAAAAACAAGTATGTAAGAAAATGTAAAAATAAGAAACGGAATGAATGTTTATATAATGTACGATGAACTTGTATAAAACTACGATACTCAAACTTGTGGAAATGAAATTGTACCGCAGTATCAGATACTACGTACTATTGTTTACATTTTTCAGTATAAATTTGTTTGTTTATATAAAATCATCACGTAGAAAATTTGTTTATAAATATTTTTTTAAATCTAACTTCTTATTTTAAAATATTTTAAATTATATATATATATATATATATATATATATATATATATATATATATATATATATATATAAACATATAAAAAGTGTTTTTTTAAGTTAAATAGAACTTTCGATACGGATTCAATTTAAAGTTCTATCACTTTTAAAAAAAACATCAATAAATATATATATATAATATGTTTTTACTTTTTCTTTGAAAATAATTTACATTTGAAGTATCTTTTTTGAGTGAATGATACAAACATAATAAAAAATTAAAATATAAAATGAATATTATATAAAATAACTATTCTTATTGTACAAAATTGAAAATAAAATAATATTAATTGACAATAAATACCTAAAAAAATATTTAATTTATATAGAATTTGAAAGCTTTGATTTAAAAAAAATAATTTATTTTTTGTGAATAAATATCATAGATTATAAAAGGCTCTAATTATATTTCTTTAATAATTAAAAATAATTGAAATGAAATCAAAATTACTAAAATATTTTGCATTACTTACTGAAATTCATTTCCATATTATCTGGGTATTTTTTTAATTTCCAAATTCTTTTACTCAGATAATTTTAATTATTTTTAAATATTCTAAATAGTATAAAAATCATATATAGTATGAAAAAAATATTATAAAATAATTAAAAAAATAAATTTATTCTTTTAAAAAAATATTAAGAAATCTTATTATTAGTATGAAAAGAAATTTATCAATTTTATTTAATAATTATTAATTAAATACAAGAATGGACGTTTATTTATTTAAATATTTTTCAACATTAATTTTTATATTATTTAAGACATTTTTAATTTGCAAGATCTTTTTATTTACATTATAATTGTTTTGAATTATTTTAAGTTCTGTATTAAATTATAAATATATTTTTTTAAAAAAAATATACATATACGAGGGTCGTTTGACAAGTATGGTAAAAAAGTAAGAAAAACTAAATTAAAAAATTTAAATAAATAAATTAATTAATTAAATTAAACAATTAATATTTTACCATACTTATTAAACGACTCTCGTTTATAAACACACATACATGTAGGTTAATCCAAATGTAATGTCTAGATTTGTGTTTTTTTTAAAAGAAACATGTGTATAGGGTGATGTACGGGGAAACAAGTGTATAGTTTCTTTTATTTCATTTTAATAAAACATAAATCTGTGTGTCACATTTGAATGACCCTATATATAATTTATTAAAAATGTGAAATTTATTTGTTTAAATTATCGACATAATTAATTTATATATATTTTTTCTATTAGATTTAAAATTTTTCTGACTTTATTTTTTTTTAAATTATAAAAACTAGTATTTTAATCGAACTTTGAAATTAAAATGGAAAACAAATTAATGACACACACACACACAACAGAAAAAGGCTATCGATGGAAAAAATAAATTAATGTCTTGAAATCCAGAGATACAAAAAGGTTTGTGGTTAGAAAATAGAAAAACAGTGGTTAAAAATTAGTTGTTCTGGAATAAAATAGAAAAAAATTGAATTATTAGAAATGAAAAGTCCTTGAATTTTCAGTGGACGGGTAGAGAATGATAATAATTATGTTTGTATATACGAGGGTTGCTTGATAAATATGGTAAATTTATTTATTATTTAATTTAATTGAATTTTTCAATTTAGTTTTTCTTACTTTTTTACCATACTTATCAAATGACCCTCGTATATATATATATATATATATATATATATATATATATATATATATTATATATACATATCTAACAATATGTTAAAATTACAAATGTTTCCTAATATTAATAAATTTTCCTTATAGAATGTTATTTAATTCGAACTTTTCTCATAGTAATTACTATAAACTTTATATATATTTTACTTTCATATTTCCTGTAACTGAATTACGTTAATTTAATGATAAATCGTTGAAAGTTCCGGAAACTGCATCATATTATATATTACTGAAAACTCTAATATGTTTCAAACACAAAACAGTTTAATACTAGTTTCGAGTTTACAGTTTTAAAACATTTACTTCATAAAATTTCCTCAAAAGTTTCAATCAGTGAACTAAATACCAGTTGTTAAATAATTTTCAGTGGTCGTGCAATTGAGTCAAATAATGTAGTGGTTTCAAATAAAACGACATTTGTGTCGTTAGTTTCGTGTCTGTTTCTATCACATAGTTTTTTAAAGTTTGCTTGCATACATAAAATATATGGATGGTTTACAAGTTAATGTGATTAATTCCACTTTTTGATTTTTTTTTAAATTAGAATGTCAAAGCACTTGATTGTTATTTAATTTTTTTTATTCAAAATAAATTCGCCTAAAATTCAAACTTATCATCAAATGAAAAAATGTTTTGATCGTGGAATAATAAATATCATATTTCAGAAGACAATGTGATTAACTCCGTACTCTTCAGTAAATCGTTACAGTAATGTAATTCAGACACTTATACGAATTTAGTTAAAAAATTTTTTATTGAAACAGTATATATTTGACACTTACGATAAATTGTTATAAAAAATACGTATACTATCATAAAAAAGTATTTTTTTCCATTAAACAATTTAATATAAATATTTTTTTTTGTAATTAATTTTTTGACGATGAAATCAATAGTATTTTTATTTTTTTTATTGTCACTAATCAGATCGATTATCTAGATTAGTTAAAACAGTAACGATTATTATGAGGATATATTATTTTATGCATTAATTATGCCGTTAAATAAAAACTACATCTATAGGTGTTTTTAAAGCGTGATAGAACTTTAAATTGAATCCCTATTGAAAGTTCTATCTAATTTAAAAAAAATACAATTATATACATACACACACACATATCATTTATATACATACACACACACACATATCATATATATACACACACACACACATATCATATATATACACACACACACACACACACATATATATATATATATATATATATATATATATATAGAGAGAGAGAGAGAGAGAGAGAGAGAGAGAGAGAATTATTTTTAAGTTAAATATAATTTTCGATTGGAATTCAGTTTAAAGTTGTATTACAAATAAAAAACATCTTATATGATAATAAATTTTAGAAAGTTTATTTTAATTCAAATTTTTAAAAAAATATATATTATTTTATGAATTTCTCTACTTTTTATTTTGTGGAGTTACTAGATTTGGTTAACGAATAGCTCATATATATATGTACATATAATATGTATATATATAAATATATATATATATAATTAAAATTTGAATTTTATAGAATACAAGTAAAAATAAACATAAAAGAATAAACCGATCATTTTTTCAATAAAAATATATTTAAGGATATAAATATGTAAAATAAAATTAAATTCCAATATTTCTTTTTAAAAAATACAATTGAAACAAAAAAATGTTAGGATAACATTTCATTTAACATTTAATTGAATGTAATTCTTAGAATAAAAAAAATAATATAAAAAATATGATAAAAAAGTTATATATAATGAATTGATAATGAAATATTTCAATTCGAAATATAATATTCATGTTCTGTAAAATTTTTCAGAAACTCTTGAAACATTTCAACATTTTTAAAGAAAATAATTTAATTGTAAATATTTTAAATTTCAATACGAGTAGTACCGAATCAACAGTACAAATATTTTGTTCTGTATTCTTATGTATACACAAAACACTAAACAAGACGAAGTTTACAGTTTAACCCGCATGGGGATGAACTTGTCGGTGTTTCCGACTGAAAGCAGTTAGTCACGATGGTATGGGTGAGTTATCACCAACCATCAGCATTACAGTCTCATTCCCTGGGAAAACGGAACTGAGACTTTTTTTGCAACATTGCTTAAACCCTTTTAATAATAAATTAGTAACGACATAACCTCGAACTTGGTGTACAAGAAGTTTCTGTTCAGTGAGGCAAGCTGTCAAATAAGCACTTAAAAATTAAAACTGTCAGTTGTGGAGAGCGAAAGAGAGATAGATAATATAAGGGAAAAATGGGAAAAAAGTTATGACAGCAAAGACATGGAGATGCTAATTTTTTGCTGAAACCGTAATTTTTGCGTAGGAAAAAATGTACGGCTGAAAGTTTAAAAAGGTCGCTAGCTAGTTTGTATATTACATATTTTGTAAATCAACGACGACACGTTGTATGAAAAGTACTCTATATTCATATATACATACACATGTACATGCACGTACATACATTATAAATGTATACATACATATATATATATATATATATATATATGTATATTTATTTATTTAATAAATTTATATATACACTTTATGAGTTTAAGGTACAAACAAATTTAAAATTGCTACAGACAATTTAAATATTTCATAGAGCTCATTAATTATAATTTAAATTTGAATTAGTATTTTGATTTTTTATTTACTCTTTAATGAAATATTTACACACACACATATGTATGTATGTATGTATATATATATATATAGGGTCATCGAAATGTGACACTTAGATTTGTGTTTTATTAATAAGAAACATGTGTATATTTTTTTTGTTCTTTTTTAATAAAACACAAATATGGCATCATAATTAGATGACCATATATATATATATATATATATATATATAATATATACGTATTTACACAGAAATATTAATATAATTTCGATAAAATCTCTAAAAAATGAAATTAAAATTTTATAAGAAAAAAATACTTATTGTATTATTTAGTAAGAATATGAAAAATAATGATTTAACCTAATTTAAAATAGATCAATATTTAAAAATAAAAATTGGATCTTAAAAAAACATCCTCTTTTTCTCTTTTACACTCACACACATATGTATATATAGATAGATAAATAGAATATTAAATATATGGGGTTTTTTAAGCGTGATAGAATTTTAAATTGTATCCCTATCGAAAGTTCTATCCAACCTAAAAAATATCTTTATCATACCTTATATATACTACACACACATATGTTATATATGAAGTGTTTTTTTAGGTTAGATAGAACTTTGATAGGGATTCAATTTAAGTTCTATCACGCTTAAAAACACCTATACATTAATATTAGATGTATAATAAAATTGAAAATAGTTTTTTTTTTATAATTTATCTAACTTTTATTCAACTAAATAATGTATTTATTCAAATTTTATCGTTTTTTTTAAAAAAAAATGGAAAGTTTACTGAATATTTTTTTATTATTTTAAACACAGTTTTTAATTTTTCTACAAATTTAACATACAATTTCTTTAAATTTAGTACAAAATATCAGTAAATGAAATATAAGCAACAAAGTTTGATTTTTTGGATGAACAAGTATGAATAGAAAAGAATATACAATTTTCAGTTATATTAGTGTCTCAATTTTTCTCTCTGTTTATTTAATTATATATATATATATATATATATATATATATATAATATATATATTAATAATAAGAGAAATTTTGTGGAAATTGATTAGAAAAAAATGTATTGGATCAATTGAAGTGGAAAATTTTGAGGCCTTCATCCAACGTTAGAAAATACAAAAAGTTAAAAAAGTTAATATTAATGATGATGATTTATATGTACATAATTCATATATACATAATTTAAAAAATATCAGATAACATACTTTTCTATTCATAAATTTTAATAAATTATTTATTTTAATGTTCCAAGTGAGTTAAATAAAATTTTCTTTAAAAAAGAACAAAAAAATATTAAGAACTCATATTAAACATAAATTGTTAGACATTTTATATAGGGTCATTTAAATGCGATGCCTAGATTTGTGTTTTATTAAAAAGAAACTATATATATGTTTCCTTATACACATTTCTTTAATAAAACACAAATCTAGGCGTCACTTTTGGATGGACCTATAGAAGTTTAGTTGAAATTATTACAAAATTCATTTTTTAAAAAAAGTTTTACGTTTTATAATATTTAAAGATATTTCTAATTTATAATCTTCATATACTTTTATCAAAAAAAATGTTTTAGTGTCCACAGAGAAATTATTCTTTTTATATTTCAAAACGTTTAATTTAAATACTTGCACAGTCAGATGTACGAGTATTAATAGAACAGTTTTGAGTTACATGTAGGAACCGTTTTAAATTGATTATAAATAAATAAATAATGCATAGTAGAGAAGATTAGATAAAAATAAAAAAATGTTTAAAAACTTTGATTTTAATTAATTACTGATAATCAAGAATAATAATAGTTAGTTATTTTTATTTTTTGTTATATGTTAGTGTTGAATAATTAAAATAAAAAATATTGTAATATAAAATATTGAGCTAGAGATGTTTAAAAAATTTATTTTGCAAAATTGCAAAGGAAAAATATTTTTTAATAAAATAATCTGTAATTAATAATAAAATAATTGAATCGTTTGAATTTCTGATCGAAATCCAATTATCAATAGAATTATTATCATGTTTTAAATAAGTAATTTTTATTTGTCGAGTAGCATCAGCACCTCCATGAAACATATAATAAGGGCATCACAAAGGTCTACATATGTTTAACCTTAATCCTGTTTCTAAACAACTGTTTAGGGAATCTCACGAAATTGATTAAAATATTCATATTTGAACAAGCGCTGTACGCCTACCTACCTATTCACATATACAGTCAAACCCATAACAGCTGATTTAACATCTCCTTGAAGCCATGTAAAAGTTTTCCGTGTTTGCCGACATTATAGACCAAATCAGCACACCACCGACCATTGTCGTGTTAGTGTAGTGTTTGCCACGCCATTTAAGGGTCGTCGGTTCGATCACTAATTTAAATATTCAGTACGCGCATGGTTTGCTACGCAAAGTTTGTCCTGCGGCACTAGTGTTGAGCCTCTGAAGCCAAACGAACGAATCGACCGACCGACCAATCAGCCATCCTACACGTACGGTAACGATGTATTTCACGACGGGATAAAAGAGTCGTTTAACATTCAATCACATTGAAACATAAATATTTATGTTTTATTCTACAAGCACGGAAAGTTTTATAAATGAAACATTTTCAATTTGAAATTCTTTTTAAATCGATTTTGAACTAAGTAATGAACAGAAAAATTATCGTCTAAAGTTTACAATATTATAAACAATATACATATTCAAAATTATTTGATACGTAAAATGTACTTTTTTAATGATTATGTTTTATTAAAAATATTTAATAAATATTTTATGTTACATTAATGTGTATTTTATGTTATATACTATATTTTGATTGATTATAGCATTACATCAATATTTTCTCAATAACTGTTAAAATGTAAAACACTCGACCGCAAAATTTAATTAAAATGTGAAAAAGTTTGCGTGTATGAAGTTAATTAAATTATAATTATACACTGACTTACACATGCTCATAAATATATATATATATATATATATATATATATATATATATATATATATATATATATATATATATATACATTAGGGTGTTAGGAAAATTAAATTCTACTATAATTAAACGTAAATTAATAGAAACCTAATAAATACAATTCAATTGAGATATTGATATTTCTGTGTACATAAAATATTATTTTTTTTAATGTGCTATTTAATCATTATTAAACGCAAAGAGTGTTAATTACATCGAAATATGATTAATGATTTTTTTTACAATTCTAAATATAGACTGATTCAAATGTGACGCCTAGATTTGTGTTTTATTAAAAAGAAACAAAGGAAACTATACACATATTTCTTTTTAATAAAACACAAATCTAGGCGTCACATTTAGATGATCCTATATATTATAACGACCAGTGTCATTAAACATGTTGAAGGTTAATGTAAGTATTTTTCTCAGCTTGATCTTCATTGGATTAATATGGGTTTAAAAGAAATCTGATTGTTATAAAAATTATCATTTTTGCTAGAAAAAAAATAACTTGAAATTTCTTTTTCTTTTGAACTTTGTTAATATTAACCATATTTTTAAAAAAATCTATTCTTCTTCAAAATCTTATTCTAGTTTATTGAATATTAGTTATTACACACAACGATTTCGAAAAAATATATCGATATTTATTGCAGTCTCTCTCTCTTTCTCTCTCTCTCTCTCTCTCTCTCTATATATATATATATATATATATATATATATATATAAAATTTATTCTCATATTACGAATTTAATTATTTTCTTATGTCAAAATAAATTAAAAAGACAGCATTTTGTAATTAAAAACATGGTTGAAATATTTGTAAGAAATAAATTATCTATTACTCGACAAAAAATGGAAAACAATTTATGACTAATTTGAATATATAATGAAATGTGTAAAATATAATAAAAATATCTAAAAAATTACGATAATGATAATTATTCAAAATATAAAAAAAATTTGTATGACGTAATTTTCCTAGTACCCTACATGTGTACCTATATATATATATATATATATATATATATATATTATATATATATATATATATATATATGTGTGTGTGTGTGTGTGTGTGTATGTATGCATGTGTGTATGTATGAGGGTCGTTTGATAAGTAAGGTAAATTTATTTATTGTTTAATTTAATTAATTAAATAAATTAAATTTTTCAATTTAGTTTTTCTTACTTTTTTACGATACTTATCAAATGACCCTCGTATGTATGAATGTATGTATATAATATTAAGTAAATTAATGCATTATGATATTTTTACCTAATTAGATTAATATGTTATTCATCATTTTAAATTCATATATTTATATATTTTATTAAACATATATATATATATATATATATATATATATATATATATATATATATATATATATATATATATAATAAATTTGTTTGTACATGGGTGAATGGGTTGTTATGTACGAGTATATATATTATATTGAATAGTTTGGTGCATTATGATATTTTTATCTAATTATATTGAACTGTTATTCATCATTTTAAATTTATGTATTTATATATTTTAATAAATAAACATATTATATTTATATATATATATATATATTTATATATACATATACATAATGTTAACACTGACATCCATAATAACAATATTTCAATTCAATATTGATATAAATCTCTACCTATCAATGCAGTACATAGCAGATTCCATTCATTTTTTTAATAAAGGGTTGTATTAAACATACGAAAATGTTTTTTCAACTTGTATTTAAATCCTAAATTTCTCTGTTAGTTAAATTATTTTCAGTAAAAAAATAAAATTGCAAAATACCATTTCTTCTACTCTGTTTAATTGGTGAATATAATTTTTTCATTCAATTTTTAGCACAATTTTTATTAATTTTTGGTTAGTATTCATAAATTATCTCTCTCTCTCTCTCTCTCTCTCTCTATATATATATATATATATATATATATATATATATATATATATATATATATATATATATATATATATATATATGTACTAAGTAAAATCAATTATTTTTCAAATAAAATTAAGAAATATTATTTACTTAATCAGCCATTTGTACACAAATCAATTTATTGCCCTCACTCTTGAGCCTCTCATGATTTTCAATTAAATACTAAATTCCTGTTCACTCCTAATATAAGTAAATATTTTTTTTTACTCAAACCTTCCATTTTAGTTAAGACCTTTCTATAAGTTGTATTCTTTCAGGGATTAATTTTTATATATGTTTAATTATTTCATATTATTTCCATAGGACATGACTCAACTACTACATTTTTTTAGTTTTTATAATGACTAATAAGTCTTTTTCATTATAGTGTTCTCAATTCTCTACATTTTTTTCTTACTTTACATTTCTTATTTTCCTAAACAGTTTAAATATTTTCTCAATACTTTATTATTAAAAGTTAACAGTTTATTTTTCATTTTCTTGTTCAGCATGCATATCTCTGTTTCATACAATAATTCAGGTTAAAATTTATAAGCTTACGAGAATAAATTTTTTAAACACTGTATCTTTTTTTTAAAAAAATGACCGAATTTTAAAAAAATAGTAAAAGAAAAAAATTAAATATTAATATTATCATAGTATTTAAACCTTCCCTTTGATTGTATAAATTTTATTGATACTGTTATTAATCCTAGAACCATAAATTTATGTGGTAATTGCTTTAACCATAATCTGTCATATCCTAAAGTTTATGATATCTGACTGCACTAAGGTTAAGTTTGGTCAATTCCCTTTTAGTATTAAATACTATCAGATCTAAATGATATATGTTTGTATTTATAATTGTTATTTATAAATATAATTATTTAAAATTTAGAAAGCAAAAACAATATTCCAAAAAAAAATTGATCTTTAATTCACATTCATATAAAAAAAATACAAATGTTTTAGGCTTGTAAATCAGTTTTTATCCAATAATCTCTGCGGTTAAAATTATATATATATATATATATATATATATATATATATATATATATATATATATAAGAATGTACGTAATTCTCGTACAAAATGTAACAACCAGAATCATTGTAGTACATTCAAAGTGAACTTTACGCAACTTTCCATAATATCTTTTAAACATTTCCGCTTATTCGCTATCACTAACACTTCAATATACACACGTCCTCAAGTGAGGGGTTTCGGTATGTATAGGTGCACATGTACAAGTATATGATTGTATATGTGTGCTCATCTACAGTTATGTTTAACCCTTATTATCACAACCCCTGCAGGCGTCGAATGCCCTTATAACCGTGAGCAATTATAGCACTGCATGAACGACCTACTGTTCCATGCTTTTAGCGCTTGTATTGAGTAATAAAATAAACGCCTCGAGAAAACTCGACGTTAAGCCGGCACGGATTAATAATGAAACAATATGTAGTCGATGTCATACACATATAGGATCCCGTCATGGATTTTATGGCGTTTTCAATACCTTTTCAGTACAGATAAACCGAAATGAATTTACATAATTGTTTTCTGTTCGAGTGAACGCGATGGCGGTACGAATTTCGTGAATCGTAAATTTAAATTGTGTTATAAAAATGGACGAGTGTGAAATATTACTTTGTTACTATAAAAATACGATATGCGCTTCAGTAGCTTATTTATTAATATTCTAAGTTTAATGTTCTAAAGAAAATCTTGTATATTAATCATATTTTTAGGAATACTCGAAATACTTTGAAACTTATTAGAATTTAAATAAATCAAAGATGTCCAAATTTGAGGTTAGGAAGTAATTTATCAATAAAATACAGTTTTTGGAAGAAAAAATCATGTTTATTGTTATCAATATAAAGTAAAAACATGGGAATTATGACTGGAATACAATATCATCCAAATAGCCTCCTCTACTACGTCAAAAGATGTTGACTCTTTTGTTGAAATTTTGAAGCACGTTTTGCAATAAATGAAGCTGTATTTCAGCTATAGCTACACGAATTTCATCTTTTAGTTCTTGAACCGTTGTAAATAAATATAAATGTTTTTTTCAAATATTTTTTTTAACTTTATACTTTTTTTCAAAAAAAATTTTGATGATTTACTTCGTCATATCTACATTTTAATATTGTGAAAATATAAATAAATAAGTTATTTTGTCTACAATTAATACAAAAAAATATTTAAAGATATACTTATATTTGTGTTCATTCAGTCGGTTTGTTTTGTGTGTAATTTATTTTTAATTTATTTTTTAGGTTAGGTACAATATAATTTAGCTTATAAGCAATTTGCAATTATTGTTTATCATTAAAAGTATAGATATTCACCGATAATTTTTTATGATTCATTCAAGTAATTTTTTTGAAAAAATTTACAATTGCCTGATTCATTTATTTTGTATAGTTTTTTAATTTTTTCTTTATATATATATATATATATGAAATAAATATATATAATATAAATATATATATAACTAATATTAAAGTTATATATATATATATATATATATATATATAACTTTAATATTAGTTATACTACCTAAATATTCAATTCAATATAATAATTGAAAATAAAATCAAGTTTTGTATATGATTTTGAAATTGTTAAAAGTACTAAAAAAATAAGTATTAAAATTTAATTTAAGATTTTGAAAATATTTTTTAAATTTTAATTCTAATTATTGTTTTTTTAATAAATAAAATATATATTAAGAACAGAAGTAATTTATTTAAAAAGTAATTGTTTTATTTTAATAACTTTATATTCAACAAATGTTATTGATACTGATTTTTTTATTATCAAAAAATACAGATTCCTCATTGCTACAAACATATCATTAAAATAAATTGAAGTAAAGTACTGAATGTTATTCACAAAGGAAGAAAATTATAGAATTGAATATTCTGTTATATAAAAAGTTTCTATTTATAGTAAACATTATAATAAATTGGCTATTTTATATTTGAAATAACTATTATTACTAACAAGTAAACGTTTATATGAACCATAATATAACAAGATAGATATTTCTTGAAAATATTCTCTTTTTTCACTATTATAGTAAAAGCTCACGAATATAAATCTTAAACTTTATGTATATACATTAATAAATATAAAATATAGCTCTGAAGTATCAAATAACTATAAAAATTGAAATTTTTCTTTAAAACGTAATATTGTATTGTTATAGATAAGATATAAATTTATATAAATTCTGCCAAATAAATAACTTTGAAAAATGTATTCTTTTTCCGTAAATTTTGTACTGAAATAAGTTTATGGTTCAATCATTTTTTTCATATTTTTGTCTTACGAATATAAAAACTGAGGAAAAATATTCATCTGTATGTTTTTTTTTTATTTTTACCTTTCATACAATTTAAAGAGTATAATATTTAAAAATTAATTATGCAATAAAAAGTATCTGAAGTGGAATATTTTTTAAAGCTTTTTTGAGTTATATGGCTTGAAAGAATTTTTTCGTATGGAAGAATTTTTTTTACAATAAAAATTAAATTAGAAAATTACAAAACCTCCTGTGGTGAGGCTTTTAAGATTAGATTAAAAAGGAATAACTTTTAATCAAAGCAAATATCCTTATCTCAGGATTTTCAATCTTGAGAGGATGTTATGTTATGTTATTTCAATTTTATATTTTTAGGTTGTATTAAAAGACATATTATTTTTTTACAAATAAGTCCTTGTAATTTTTAAGCAAAATAAAAAATATAAACGTGAAATACACACACGACAATAAATAATATTAATTGCATGTATTTCAGTAATATAACACAAGAAATCGTATAAATATTCCTTAAATAACATAATCCGTACAAATCAATAAGATTAAAAAGAAAAATTGCAAATGGAAGTACAATTAAATGAAAACGAAACAATTTGTAAAAATGCGAAGATAATCACTTAATTAATGACACAATTTGTTTTGCGTGCAAGACGCCTTTGGTGTGCCGCAAAGACCGGCGTATAAATAAAATCGAGAAAACGCTATGTACTTCCAGTGACACAGGACACTGGAAATAATAGCACCAAAAGGTTTATCTTTAGAACGTGCGTGTGTATCTGTGTGTGCCTTTTACCGCGATTTATACATAGATGTAGAGAAGCCACGAACCAGTGGCATCTCATGAAGATATATTATGATGGGAATAAGAGTAGCAGTTTATACCAAATGAATAGAGCAAGTTACATTGTATGTAATATAAAGTACACAGTGATGTCTTCTTCGGTTCACTGTTACATTACTTCTTTTACTTAGCAGTTGTGTTAAATGACTTGGTGAAAAATGGGAACTGTTTTGCTTCTTGTACACTTTTTTTATTTATGTGTTTTATTATTTTATAGATTTCAGTAATAAATTGATATTTTAGTTTCTATTGAATTTTACAATTTTATTATTAGTATTCTTTTTTTTAAAAAAAATAGATATTGAAAATATAAAATGTTGATCAATAAAATGAAATTCAGTCTTAGCTAATTTTGATTGTACGGAATGAATATATTTCTTACATATTTCTATAAATTATAAAATATCACAAATAAATTGTCTATAATTATTTGTTTTCATACTGAAAAAAAATGAGATTAAAATCTTATTAATTTTTATTTAGTACAAATACCAAATTTAATTATCTCTACTAAATTAAAATTAATACATGTTTCTTAATCGAAGAATTAAAACGAGGAATAGTGTAAATTTAAACTGTTTTTAACAATGATTGATTTTTGAAAGTATATTTATAAAAAAACAAATTTTAATTGTATTAAGGATTCCTATAAATAATGAGGTATTTGAAATAAAATCCATGAACTAAATTGTACAATAAGTTTTTTTTAATCAATAATATAATCCCTATTGCTACCTAAAACATTTTCTATCTTGTCTTCTAATATTTAATACCTTGTTTAAAAAATATGGCTGTTTGAAAAAAATGACAATGTAATTTTTGATTTCATCAACATTTTATTTTTTTCTCAGTAACAGAATTCTCCAACAATTTTAACAGATGATAAGCATAATACTTCCCACCCTAGCGTTTTGATTTTCTTCTATGTAATTTTTGTGGTATTTAATTTCGTGTTATTGTGCTACAAGATAACGCCCCCTTTCTGTTGATCAACGCAGATAATTTTTCTGAAAAATTCTTCCATAATCATTCTAATTGCTAACAATAGATTTAAGTCGTTACCACATCTCCAGATTTCAGTAATTAAAAACGAATCATTCCATGGAAATCCCATCAAATTCATAAAAGATACTTTTTGAAAATCAAACTGAGTTTTGGTGTTAGAATTGGAGTTTGATTTAGTAAAATCTATTGATTAGTTTGCTTCAAATTGATGTATAGCATCCATTTTTCATCTCGGTTACAATCCTTTGGAGAAATTTCTCCTTGTTACGTCTCGCTAGTAACGAGTTACAAATTTGTTGACCGAACACAGTTCATGTGAAATTAATTTTCACTCTCTGTAAACCTTGCTAATTTATTCTAGATGTCTATGAACTGTTGACTGTATAGACCCAAGTTGTTATAATTCCTCGATGAGACTCAACAAGAGATTTTTCACTTCGAAGTATTTCAAAAAAGTTAACATCACTTTCCATAATTTTTTAAAATTGACATTGACATTTTCAGACTTCCAAAATATCACCATAAATATCAAAAAAATGTTCGTTATAACTTTTGTATTCAATCCAAAACGAAAATCAAATAGCATATAGTGTCACATGTGTTCCTATGAGGGTTGAAATTTCACCATTTTGTCACAAAGGGGACAATTTGGAAATGAACTATGCAAACAGAAAATTGAATGTTGTATGCACATAACACAAAACATTGATGTGAAATACAACGCATGTGAAATTTAACAGATGCATCATTACTTATGGGAATCTTTAATATAATTCCATATTTTTAGTCCCTCGTAATGTTTAAATAAAATGAATACAATTTAAAAATCATGCAACATCTTCAACTCAAGTTGTTTTTAATCTGATTCTCATAGTATGAATAAATCTAATATATTTAACAAACATATATTTCACATATAACGAATTAAAGTTTTACACATGTACTTGCAATAATTTAACATATGTTCCTATAGAAATTCGTGTCGAATTACTTCAAAGTTTCTTATAAAAGCTTTCACTGTCACGTACGGAATTGCAACGTGGATACCTTTACAATATCTCTACATTAATCTCAAACAGATTACATGAGAGTCCTTCCTGAAGCGACTACATCTCTTTATGAATCGTATGTACAAATAATCATAGAATATATGTAGAACTCCAGTGGCATTAAATACATGTATGTGCATATATGTTATTTGTGCTTAGAGTGCATGGAGTGATTAATAATCTTGTTTGCTTGTTAAATTAGAACAAGGTTGTATATATTAAATACGTGTTTGTATATATTAATATTATTCTATGTAATATACTAATATATTCTTTTTGCATTTCAATATTTTTTTTGTAAAGATAAAACAAAATAAAAAAAATCACTAGAACACTGAGAGAAATTTGATTTTTTTATTTTTGTTTGGAGGCGTTGAATTTAAAAGTTTTTACAAAAACATCGATTTAGTTTTTCGATTAAAAATAAATACATCAGATAATTAAATTGGTTATGTATAGATCTTTTTTTTAATATTTATCAACTTTGAGTTACTTTTATTTATGCTTTGTACAAATAAAATCTTAATTACAATTTACTTGATTTTGTAATTAATTCCTTTTTTTTAAAACATTCATCACTGTTTGTTTTGATAATGTAGAAAATTAACTCTAATAGAAAAAATCATCATTTCAACAGTGTAATATTTTATGAAGATTTTAAAATTTTCTTGAGATATTTTACAATATAACGCTCTGATGATGATGACATGGTTGTCAAAATGCTTAACAAATTTTAAGTCAATAAAGTAAACAATAAATAATTATTGATTTTTTTATAAAATGATCATTCATTGATATTGAAATCAATTATTCATCTCAATATTATGAAAAATCTGTTTAATAATTAATGATTTTTTAATTTTTTACTAAAGTATATTTAATCAAGTTTACTCTTTGTAACAAAACTGTCTTTAATCAAAAATTAGCTTACAAATTATTAATTTAAAAAATTCTTAGTATTTTTATCAACTTTAATTTTTTTCTATTTGTGTTTTATGAAATTAGAAATTTTAATCACAATTTATTTAGCGTTCTAGCTAAATTTTTTTACATAGAAAAATTATTTATTTTAATATCAATAAAGTGTGTTTACTTATTTTTTATCAATCTATATTTTATTCAATTTACTTTTTGTAACAAAACTGTTTTCAGTTGAAAATCAATTTAAAAGGTAATTAATTTGATTACGTAAAAAAATCTTCATCTATTTATCAATCTTCAGTTTAATTTTATTTTTTTATAATATTGGAAAATTTAATTACAATTTATTTTTTGTTGCGGTTTATTTTTTACGCAAATATATTAATAATCATATCATTGTAAGATTTGATAAAGAGTTCAGTAACCACTTTTTTGTATAGGGTGGCCTAATTAAGATTGAAAGATAGTAAATGATATTAAGAAAATAAATGTATGTTCAAACCTTTGTACCACTCTATATTACAAATAAAAAATTGAATTGAGCGTTATTGAAAATAAATTTATGAGTTTCACTTGGACCACCTTATATTACATTCCATCAAGTTTATTCTTTGTAACAAAATTATTCTCAATCAAATATAAATATATAAGGCAAATAATATAATAAATAAATAAATCAATTTTATGTTTATTAAACTTCAGCTACTTTATTTATGATTTATGAAATTTCTAATAATAATCAAAATTAGTTTATTATTGTGGTTAATTCATTTTTATATAAATCAATCATTCACCCTGACTACAAAATTTTACAAAAATATTAATAATGACTGATTGTTATTTGTGTATGTGCTTTTTTGTTACTATCATTATTAAAATATAGAATTATAAAAAAATATAGATAAATAACACAAAAAACAAACAATAAGTAATTATTGAACAAATTTTTGTTCTTTTGAATCAAGTAATTCATTTGTGTCAAATGGAATTTGATATTTAATCACTAATAAATAACAGATCTTTTTAAAAATAGAAGAATATTTTCAAATATTATTCCGATGATAAATAAATTTATAACTTGAATAAAAAAATACTATTGTAGGTAATAATATATAATTTTTTATTATATTTTATTTAATATAGGTATGAAACTTTGTATATTAAAAAATAATAATATAATGTTTATTTTAGCCAATTTGTGTTTAACACCATTCCAAATCTCTTCATTTTTCCACAATTTATTTTTTTCTTTAAAATCTATTCATTAATTTAAATTAATAAATTTTATAATCAATTCGTATTGATTTTTTTCACTTATTATCTTATCATAATCAAACAAATATAAAAAAATAAATTACAACTTTTTTTAATATAAAAAATTTATTCTACAATATACAAAACAACTCTCATATGTTATAAAATATAAGATTTATATTTTTTGAAAATTATTCTTTTATAATAATGGGTTTTATGAACAAGTGCATATAAATGAGTGATTTTAATACGAGTAGATTATTTCAAAGAATAATAAAAAAAAATTATAACTTTTTGTAGCAAATGAAAGTCATTATTTTTATAATTTTTGGTTTTGATTTTTTTAAGAAAATCATGTGTACATGTAATTAAATGTTCTTTAACAGTCTTATAAAAATGGAACTTTTTTAAAAAAAAATAATTAATACTTTCAGTTATTATATAAACACACGTATATATAGGGTGACATAAATGAGACTAAAGGATAGTAAATAATAGTAAACAAGTAAATGTATGTTTAAACCCTTCAATCTCATTTGGGGATACCATATTTATATATATATATATATATATATATATATATATATATTTGTGTTTGTATATAAAGTAAATGTATATAACATTATAAAGCTACAATTACACCTTTGTTCGTATGTGTTATGTACGCCCCAAATTGATTTTAATCAATCGCGTCTATTCAAAATAACACAAACAGGTAAAGCGTTTTAATAATAGAGTATAAATGCTAGCGCCATTTCATGCAATCTATATCGATTGCATTCAGTTCTAAAGACCGTCCGTTCGCAGTTTAATACGATTTGCGAATTATTCACGTTTGATGTTAGTGAAAACTGGAACTCGAATGATATTCACGGAGCTTAATTGATTGCTTCATTCGGCCTATTGTGGTACAGTTTGATTACTAGATTATTATTATATAATCTGGATTGTGGATACTACATTGATTTGATGGTGAATGGGTGTCATATCGAATGCATCTGTATTATTAATTGAATTCATATCGGTCTCCAGTATTTAATATAGTTCATAGTTGATTGCATTAGTGTTTTCTAATTAAACTCTAACCAGTACAGCGTGTACGGCTAATCGTAAACGTTACTCAAGTGTAATTTCTGGAATATATTTGAATACTAATGTAGGGTTTTCCAATAAGAATGTCAGAACTTTGATAGCTGGTAGCAGCAATGTTTTAATTTTTTTTAAAGCTCATTTTGATATTTCAACTCAGTATTGTTTAGAAAATTATCATGAAACGTTTATTATTTCATCAAAGCTTAAAAATTATAAAAACTTCAATAGACTTATTGAAACAAATATTTAATGAGTCCATTATTTTACGAAATAGACCTATCAATTGGCTATAAAGATCATGTGTCCAACTCCATGGGGTTATGTGAAATTATTGGTTTATGCTGATAAACCACAAACAACAGAAGCATTAAAAATAAACATAAAATGTAATTCATGAAATTGGACCACAATTATTTGTAAGAGTGACTATAAATTGGACTAACGAATGCATTTTGTCAAACGAAGTCATGGTGGTCATATGATTGAAATTAAAAATAAAAATTAATTAAATACTTTTTGTTTTATTTCCATTAAAAATTCTGAAATACTTATTGGAAAACCCTATATACGAGGTTCGTTTAATAAGTATAGTAAAAAAGTAAGAAAAACTAAATTGAAAAATTTAATTGAATTAATTAATTAAATTAAATAATAAATAAATTTACCATACTTATCAAACAACGCTTGTATATATTTAATAAACACTTTTGGTCATTTAATTAAATTAAAATAATTAATTTTTTTTAATAACTGTTAAGAAAATAATATTAAAAATTATATAAAGACTACTCATACACCATAAAATTTGATATTTTTTTTAATCAATTATTAATTACAACTATTTATTTAAAATATAATATATAAAAAATATTAAACTATACATTTTAATTTTGTAAATGAATTATAAAATTCCTAACATGTTGTTCATTTGAAAGGGGTTAATTTTTAAAATTTAAATTCAAAAGCTTTTTTTATTGATGGTCTTTTTATTCATGGATTTTTCATTGATGGTCTTTCATTATGTCCTGATTTCAATTAAAACCAAATTAAAAAAGTCTGGATCAAATAGGACATTTTGCTTTCAAAATTTTATCCTAAATTGATGTATTATATATTATTAACACACACATATATACACACATATATATTTATTTATGTATATGTATATATTGGGTCATCCTATAAGAAATGCAGTATTTTCATATTAGTCACTAGTAGAACAAAATCCTAACTTTAAAAATGAAAAAATTAGCCAAACAGCCAAATCAACTCATTTCACTGCCTATCGGCATATAAAAACGATTAATAAAGTTTCTAAGCTGGATAAGTGAATTTATTATTAGAGCTTAATCTCAAGCAACGAATTAACATCTACACTTTTTATTTATGTAAATTAAAAAAGAAGTCATTTCTGAATGAAATTATTACTCGTGATTAAGTATAAATCTTTTATAACAATATTAAATTTTTAAAACAATGAGTTAACTGCAACAAGAAAACATTTTCACAGTTGAAGAGAGGACTTTAATTAAGTAATATTAGATTATTTCATAATAACTAATATCTGGCATTGAACTTATCTACTACTTTTCTCTAAATCCGATTCTGACGATATATATATATATATATATATATATATATATATATATATATATATATATATATATATAGGGGTTCCATCAAAATAGCACAACTTACTTTTCAAATAAAATGCATTTTTTTGAGTGAGCGATGATGTTTTTTGAGCAATTATAAGTATGCACTCTTAATAGGATACCCTATATATATATATATATATATATATATATATATATAAAGATTGCTCTCTCTCTCTCTCTCTCTATATATATATATATATATATATATATATTAGAGGGACTATGTAATTAAATTTACAAGATTAATTAAAAAATATGTTTTATTCATTGTTTAAAATTATATTTCAAATATGACTTGTGCAGAATATAAAATATCTATTCAAATATTGTACAATTCATTTATCGTAGAAGAAACAATTTCTCACAAGCTGGTCAAATTATAAAACTGATTTAAATTTTATATCCCCTGAAAAAATCTTTATCGTTTTCCATATATCTTATTTAGCATACGTTTTTCAAAAAGGATATTTTCGCGTACGGACAAAATTACCGAAAATATAAATACTCGAAACCTCTATTGTAAATCTGTCACGTTGTCGCAATAAATCGAGAACAACGTTAAACGGAACACAGAATTGTTTTATATATTATTCGATATAATATATTTTTTTTATGTTTTGTATTCAACAGACATGCACATACGTCAACACACTTGAGCCCTGAATGGTGATCTTGAGTTCCGGTCATGAAATCCACCCACTCATGATGTTTTTGTTGAGATCGTTGAACAAACGGTTTCTTTTTTTTTTTGGTGGACTATTATAAACCAACCATTGCGTATTAGAGTTGATGCCGTGAACGGTTTTTGAAATATATGGAGAGAACGAAAAAAATACTAAATAGGATACACTCGAACGAATATATTGAATTCACTTTCTCAAATATACTTGTTCTGAGAATTCATGGCTCTCGTAAGATCCGGTTTTCAAATTTTTAACATTTATATATCGTATTTTATTTACTAAATCTTAGTTTTATACTAAAAAAATAAATCCATGAGAAGAATAATCTGCTTCATAGATACACACACACACATACACACACGCACACACATATATATATATATATATATATATATATATATATATATTAGGTTGGCAAGTATCTCCCTTCCGCTTTTTTTATATATGCCTAATATATATATATATATATATATATAGGTGATTCAAAATTAATTATTATAAAGTATATTACGTTACAAATTAATAAAAAAAATAATAGAAGATAAAATGTTCCTACTTTTTTCAGAATATACAAAAAAACCTTTTTACTAAATTTACTCTAGTTTAAAATAATTATGTAAACTTTTAATAATTCATATTTCAATATTTTGACTGTTTATATATAGACTTGTTCATAAATATTCAGTTTTCAATTGATTTATATTAATTAATAAATAAAATAAGAAAATTATTAAGTTCTATTTAAACATTTTGTTACATCAACATCTTCCTTTTTCATATCGTAAAAATAATAAATTCCAATAATTAATAATTTAATTGATATTTTGATTAATGTTCAAAAATAAAATTTATTCGAGTGGAATTTTCTTAACAGATTTATCAGGTAATTGATTTCATATTTTAGTTATTACATTTATTTGTAAAAGATTAACTAGTAAGCTCTATGTCAACTGAATTTCTAGTTAAATATGAGATAAAATTTTCCACCCTAATTAGTTATATTTCTAGATAAGTTTTCCGGAACGAAGTACGATTATAACATTGTAATAATAAATAATAGTTTTTTTAGTCATATAAATAAATCAATTGTAGTTTATTTTATTTTTTACAATCTCTTTGTTATATTTATATTTTTTTTGTTATTTATTATTAAATCACTACTTTTATATTTATTTTTATTTGTCAATTTCAATCCTAAAGTTCTTTGATAGACTAATATTTTACAAGATAAAATATTGTATTATCTATATTTGACCAATGGTGTAGTAGTATACATCATCAGGAAACTGCGCTTGATCTTCAGTCAAAAAGTCCTAGAAAGTTGAGAATTTGATATGTGGTCGAGTATTTCATCTCATAAAAAACCGCCACAGAGCTTTGATATGAAAAGCTTTACTGGGCTAGTATTCTCAGAAAGATTAAGGTCTAACAAGGGTTATAACTTTGAAGATGATGACAAGATATTAATCTAAAAAGACTTTAATGGCTATATTTTTGAAAATAACGAAATATCTGGTATTGAGTTATGAGAAATAAATAGTCCACTTTATTAAACATTTTCTAATGATTTTTCTAACAGTAATTATTATTTTCGAGTCGTTTAAATTGATTTAAAAATGTTATTTTAACTCTTTGAAATATAGAGGTTCCACGGTATAACCATTTTTTCGGAAATGATTTTCAGCTGATTGAATAAGTCTTTTACTATGAAACCACCCTCTCCACATAGCTCTATTTTCCTCTGTATCAAAAGTCCTATCGAAGTAATGATTTTACAATGAAACCATCTTTATTATTTGTATTAATAAACAAACAAATTTTTAAAAATCAAAAATATGTTTTAATGAATACAAACACTAATTAAAAAAATATTAAGGTTTTTCAAAAAGTTATAGTAGCGTGCTTCAGAGGGTTAAATAAAAAATATTTACACATGTATTTTAATCTACAACTCTATGTATTAAATAATGAAAATTTCAAACGTTTTACATGCTTGCTGAAATTTTTTAATCTAATTAAAAAATACTCTGTCAGATATTCGAAAAGTAACTTTTCTATTTTTAAAGCAATTTAAATATATTTGAATTGTTTGTTTGCTATAAAATTAATAATTTTTGAATATTTAGATTGTTTTGATAAAACTGTTGCAAAAATATTTATTTATGTAAAATAAATGATTATTAAAATAAATTTCATAAATTATGTTATTAATATTAAGATGCGATTGAGAAAAAAATTCTTTTCAAATATATATATATATATATATATATATATATATATATATATATAAAATTTATGTATATAATCTTTTAAGTGTATTAAACCATTACACAAATATCTAAACTGTATTTTACGTATCCGATCCGCTTTCTGTAACAATATAGTTAAAAAATATCTTGCTAGTGTTGATTGTGATTGACAGCGATGTGGAAAAAATATAACAAACGTTAGCTATGTTGTATTGCTTCCGTTGTTCCTGATTCTTTATTGCATGCGAATAGCCGTTTCTTTTCAACTTACCGTCTATTGATTACGGCGAATTACGTTCTGCCGTTTTAGTTTACTATCGCTCTCGTCGAAACCGTTCTGAAGTTAATTCTTTTATAACGTAACAAGATAAAAGGAAAATATTCCACAACTAAGCTCTGTTTTTATGCTTTCTACGTAAGCTACTATTCTCCCGTGAATATTTTATACATTTTAAGAGATTTGTTTCTATACACACACACACACACACACACACACACACACACACACACACACATATATATATATATATATATATATATATATATATACATAAATATATTAATTTTTTTCTGAAAACTGAAACAACGAACAAGAAATGAAATTATAGACCAAATAAATTAAAAAAATAATTCTTTTTCTTGAATATAAAATTTACGTATTTTTAAACTCATAGTTTTTACTTTAGAGGTAAATATATTAATTTAACATAAAATTGGTGTGACAAATTTTGAAGTAATTGATTTTTTAAGCTTATATAAAATATAAAAAAATACTAAACATTCTAAGTTAACTTAATTTTAATATAATTCAATAAATTAAAAAATAATATAATTTTATAAAATTTATTGAACAGAAAATATTTTATACATATTTATCACCATTATAAAAGCCTATGTCTCTTATTTTCGAAGGTTGAGTATGAGGCTGGTCACCTCATCTTGTAAAAAAACAATTTTCGAAAAGCTTTTACAAGAAAAGCTCTACTTAGCTCGGTGAAACCGATGATGATAAAAGCCTATATTTGTCCATTGCTAGGTGAAAGCTTAATTGAATATCATTAGTTCCTTTTAATTTTTTTTCTGTTTTATGTCAGTGGCTAATATTATTTACTCCACATTTCAACATTATTTCAAAATATTATCTCTTCATTTTTGATAGAATCTCTTCATGGATTTCTCTATTTCTCTTGATTGCCACTCTATAACGATTTTTATCCTCCTATTGTCTTCTTTTCTTGCTATATATCTTAACCATGCCTATTTCATTAATTTTATTTTTTTATTATATACGAGGGTCGTTTGGTAAGTATAGTAAATTTATTTATTGTTCAATTTAATTAAAATTTTCAATTTAGTTTTTCTTACTTTTTCACCATACTTATCAAATGACCCTCGTATAAAGGTGTTTTTTGAGCGTGATAAAACTTTAAATTAAATCCCTATCAAAAGTTATATTTAACCTAAAAACACCTTTATATGTGTATACATGTGTGTGTGTGTGTGTGTGTGTGTATAAAGTTATGATAAAGAATGCTTTTTTAGATTGGATAGAACTTTCGATAAGGATTTAATTTAAAATTATATTACGCTAAAATTCTCCCTTCTTTTCTCTCTCTCTCTCTCTCTCTCTCTCTCTCTATATATATATATATATAGAGAGAGAGAGAGAGAGAGAGAGAAAGATGTCATAAAATGATTGTCTTTGATTATATTTTTTTTAATGTTAAAATAAAAATGTTAGACCAAAGTTTGACAAAAAATAAATATCGGTTTAAAATAAATAAATATCAGTTTAAAATAGAATTAAATTGTACTTATTTATTAATGTAATAGATTTTATAATCGTACGTTAAATATAGAAGACTTGTTTAAAAACAGTAATTGAAAAAATCAAACAGATCGCATTCCCAAAAATTTCACACATTTTTGTAACACGTGCAGCTAATTCAATTTTCTTCGGCGGACAGCAGAGAGCACTGTCAACACTCTATTTCGATGCAGCACATAGCGTCGATAATCTACACATTACGTCATAATTTAATTCTTCTCTCGTTGTTTTCAAAGAGCGAACGTCGATGATATATAAAAAAGCCCCAACATAAAATCGAAATTCAAAGTTCACGCCCGTGTTTCGGCGTAAACGAACAGGCGTAGAGGCGAATGGTAGCTGGTCTTGACGCCGCGTCGTCCTTATCTTTCGTCTCTTCTTCATTATTATACAAACGGTGTATCAGCCGATGCGTCAAACGTGTCATTGTGTTATAATTCCACGGTATGTCGACGCGTCGCGGCGTCGTCGTCCCCTCGTCGACGAGTCTCTTATGTAAGCCGTGTATTATGGTTCGAGAAAATGGGATTTGTTGATAACTGGGCCCATATATCTTTCTTGCAAGTGCGACGCTGAGTATCCGTTCTCTTTTATTTTGAAAAAGTGGCAACCGTTAATATTATTTCAGAGGCAACACTGTTTTGGCAATTTACTCACGAGATGAAATGGTAATAAATATTTATTATACTTTATATATATATATATATATATATATATATATATATATATATACATATAAATTGATACAATAACACACAACGTATATATATATATATATATATATATATATATATATACAGTCGATTTTTTGATATTCATCTGATAAAATCATTACAAGTTTAACTCTTATAAATTTGACAGTCACTCAATACACATTTAATTGCTTCAGATTTTATTAATCGAATCAAGATAAATATTTAATGCAGTCAAAGAAAATTAATATAAAATATTCAAAAAAATTCATAGTTTTTATCACTCTTTTATTAAGTAGTAAACACATGAAAAATAATAACATTTAATAATGGAATATAAACAGCACAGTTGTTATATATATACATACATATATATATATATATATATATATATATATATATATATATATATATATATATATATATATATATATATATATATATTACGTTTTGCCTCTTGTCTATCCATTTTCAAAAAAGACTTTCATTTTACAAATTAATTCTTTATATGTTTTTAAAAATATTTAATGTCTTTTTTTCAAATTTTTGTAAGTGTAGTATATTTTATTTTTCAGGGAATATTTTTTTCCATAATTACATTAGTTGAACAATCGTTTTTTATAAAAATCACCTACTTAGGAATTTTCTTTTTTGAAGCTTAAAGGAAAAAAATTGGTTGATAAATTACTATTATTTTTTTTAATATCACCTGTGACGTTTGGTGACTTTTAAGTTAATTAAAGTAGAGTTAATTGAATTTTATTAAAGATAAAATTGTAATCCGTCAAAAAAATATTTTTAAGGTGTTTTTTGATTTAACATTTTTTATTGTTTTTTAAAATATATCCATAAAATCATTCAATAATTCTAATACAAATGTAGAAATATTAATTTCTTTCATTATTCAATTATATTCATTTCATCATTAAAAATGATATTTTAAAACATAAATATTATTCAATCAAAAAATTTATTGAGTATTTTTGAATAATATTTTTTTTCTTTATTTTTGCCTTAGAACAAGTAAGATATTTATTTTATTTGTTGTTTTGGAACTATGGCTGATTCACTTTACACAAAGAATTTTAACCCCAACACCACAATAATTTAAACTGTTCAATAATCACTTATTTTTCACTTATTATTTCAAATTATATAATCTATAATTATATCGGTTGATGCATTTCGATGGCGACGCCATCATCGTCAGAGCCTTTCTAAATAATAAGTAATAATAATAATTAGTTATAATAATTTATGAATAATAAGTGAACAATAAGTGATTATTAAACACTTTATAACTATTATGGTGTTGGGGTTAAAATTCATTTGTGTAAAATATTTATTTTATTTACAAGGTAAATCTTCATATAGAAAAACATTAAATCTGTTTTCTTAAAATATACATTTTTGAAAATAAGAAAATGTTTTTTTTAGAAAATGTAAATAATTAATCTATTTAAATTTAAAAATATTATATAGGGTCATCAAAAAGTGACGCCTAGATTTGTGTTTTATTAAAAAGAAATATGTATATAGAGTGGTGTATAAGGAAACAAGTTTATTGTTTCTTTTGCTTCTTTTTAATAAAACACAAATCTAATCGTCACATTTGAATGATCCTATATATCATACTTTTGCAATTAAAAATAAAATCTCTCGCAAACTCTTTTTCTTATATTATTTATGTGTACTAATTTACTAAGTAAAAATATGTATGTGTAATTGTACTATTTATTTTTAATAAGTGTTTTAATTTGTGTATATGTTTATAATATATATATATATATATATATATATATATATATATACATATACATATACATTTTGATTTATTTTTAGCTTTAGTTAAAAAGTATCATCGTCCATCAAAAATTCAGAAACTTTAACAATTATATTTACACAGTCCACAAAAACAATTACATGTTTTGATGAAATTCACACGACACAATATTCCCTGTTGTACCACTGTGAACCACCGATATTAAACCGTACCTATATGTCGTCAATAATTGATTGAGTACAGCTTTGGGGTTTGTATGAGCCACTCTTAGGGGGTAACACTCCAGTTCGCAACGTAGCAGAAAGCTATGTTGGCCAACAAACAGTAATACTATGTCGAAAACGTGTAAGAGACAGAATTCACGATCATATTTTATATATAAATAAATATACTTTTTTTATTGTCTTTCAGGTCATATATTTGTTGACAAAATTAGGTGTCACACGTATGTAATCACAAACCAAAATTTCACACCTACACAAATATATATACATACACACTCACGTAGGTCTTCAACGTTTTTTTCTGCATGAACATCTCTATGTACGCTTCTTCATTTTCATTTATACACACAGTCACACACCGGCATATATTAGTACACAGGCACGTATCCACACATACAGAGTAACGAAACGATGGTCGTTGCGGTCGATTATAATTTTTCGGCTTGTTTTTATGTGTCATTCCGCTTCATTTTTATTGTTGTAAATTACTTTGGGATTGTATGCATTATTAAAATAAATGATAAAGTATTTCATGGAAGGATACTCATGAATAAAATTTAAATTAATCAGTATTATAAGGATTTTATAATGTCTTTGTGCCTAACAAATTTTTTTGTTAATTTAATAGTGGGTTTAATTCCGCTACAAAAGTGCGACTGCTTCATTAATAGCGATTTTATACAGTTTATTTTATTTTATTTATTTTTTTTGGACTTAATTAGGGTCGTGAAATTTAAATCAGTCCTGATTTATATACTTCATTTTGTAGTTTAAAATGGGATTTTAAAATACGAAGTGTACAAATTTAATGACAAAATAGTGTCTGTTTTAATACACTTAGATGATATTAAAATAACTAGTCGACAGTTTTGAAAATAAATCAAATTTGTTTTTAAATATTATTTTGTATTTATAAAAAACAAATCACTAATGAAACATTGTAGAATACTTATTTTTGATAATTATTTATATTAAATATAATTCCCAGTTTAAAAATATTTCTTAAAAAATTCTTATCAACATATGAGAAAATAAGTATTTAAAATCATATTAAATATTTTCACTAACAGAACAGTTAGTCAATTATATATATTTATATTTTAAAAATCCTTATCAAAATCTTTATAAGCAACAAAAAAAAATTAAACAGTTTAATAAAATCTTGTGATACTTAAAAAAAAATATTCAAGCTTGAAAAAATAATAGATTAAACCAATATTTAAACATTAGCTCACCTAAACCAATTTTATTTTTTAGATTTGCTTATCAAACGCCCATTAAACAAATTAATTTATTTAAAATTTGCATAAAAAAAATCTATAAATTATGATTCGATTTATAAATATTTTTAAATCTCACTGATTAAAATTTTAAATACAAAAATATAGGAATAGTTTTGAAAAATTATTTTCCATTGAAAATTAATATTTGATATTTAATTACTTAAATGATATTTGAAAAAATATTTTTTGATAAAAAATGTAACTCTACAATAAATTAATCGATTTCTCAATTTTAAATAAAAATCAAAATAAATTATTACATAACTTTTTAGTATAAAAAATATTTTTGTATATAATTATATATTAAAAATTATTAATTAAACTATATACATAAAGTGTAAAGTAATTGAATTTATAATTTTTATATAGATACAGTGAGTATTTATAATAAACAAAAAAATTATTTCATTCTTAGCAATAAAAAATAAAATTGCTCTATTATTCACTTTTTAATTTCGTGTTATTAAATAACTGGATATATATATATATATATATATATATATATAATATAATATGTAAATTCTTAATTAAAACTGTGGACTGAGAATTGTTCATATATGACTATTAAATGATTCTTTAAATTACACTTGTTGTGGTAGAATATAAGAAAAAAATTGAAACGAGTTTATATATATATATATATATATATATATATATATATATGTATGTATGTATGTATATAGTGTACATAAAAACAAATTGTGTACAAAGTAATTTGATTTGCACAAAAAATAGATTATTATTCGGCAAAATAACATAAAAATAAGTTGTAAATGAGCACAAAAGCCACCTTATTACTATAAACTAGCGGCACGTTACAAAAACCACTTTTGTAGATTCCCAGTGCGCAAATATCAGATAAAACTTTTTACTACTGACCTACGTCCAACAAATAACTATTATGCAGTAGAAAAAATGTCCAGACACCGCCAAACAAATATGATTTCGGTCGAATATATATGTATATTTTTTTTGTACGAGTTCGCGTTTCTCAACAACCTTCTCTTCGTCGAGCCTCGAACATCGACTTGTATATTTGCACGTGTATGTGTATATGTGTGTGTGTTTAATATGTTTGCGTGTGTATGTGTCTCTGGGGGCCATTTCGGCCGCTGAAGTTACACCGTGGAAACCACATGTACACGTCGTGTGTGTATGCGAGGCGAAACCAATTTTTCATTGAATGCGCCAGTTCTTTTCATTCCAAATGAAGTTTCGCGGGGTGAGTTTTTACAAAAGAGCTTGCGATGAAATAGACGCATTCACATGACCAAGCTGCGGCGTATTTTTGTCACCTTAGTGTGTATACAACTTATACACACACAAGTACATATATATATATATATATATATATATATATATATATATATATATATATAAAATAATCAAAATTGTTCTTGGAAATAGAATAGCAGAAAAGACAAACAAATCGAAAACAGAATCGATAAAAAAATATAATTTTCAAAAGAAATTAAATCTACAAAAAAATATATGTATATACAATTATATGCATATGTATGTGTGTGCACGCATACGTATACTCTAATTATTAATATCAATTTCATTTAATAACATTTAAATTAATTCGAAGACAAAAACAAGTACACTAGCTTAAATTCAAATAATTCATAACCAAAAATTGTCTTTTCTAAATAGTAAACTGAATGTAGAAATGAATTATGATTGTACATAGGTATATACAATTAGTTGAAAATATAATTACGTATTTTTTTAATACATAAGGATTTATCACGAAAACAGCTATAAATTGAACTGATAATTATTTTCATTTGTGTATATTATCTACTTGTTTTACTTGAATATGTTACAATGAAATAAAAAATTGAAAATATATTTGAAATTATTGAATATACAGATGAAAACTTCCTGTCTTTTACAACTTAAAATATGGATTTTGTAAATTAATTTTATATTATATAAAAGAATCAATAAAATAAATTCGAACGTACATTTTTAGTAACAAGTTTTTTTTCATTTTACTACCAGTTTTCGAAAATGAAATGTAAGGTTATACTTATTGTCAATTTTAAGAACCCCACTAAGTATTTTTGATACTTAAATATGAAAGTTTTCTTTTATGTTTAGAAATAAATACGTAATATAAAACAACAAAACTATCAAAAAAATGTACAAATTTTTTAAAAAAAACCTACCGAAGCTCCAATCCTTCTTATTATCCCACCTTCAGTTGAAATCACAAAACACAACACTATACTACACTCTACGAATGACGAAATCAAACTGAATTCAAATTTGGAACCACTTAACGATTTTGGGTTAATAGCAACCCAAGAAAAATAAATTTGGAATCTATGTTCACAGTCTCTATTGACAAGTTCTTAAACGACCCAAGTTAATTAATATTTACATCCATTTTGGAAAATCACATACGAATATTATAAAACAAATATTCGATAATTTTACAGGAAATTTAATTTGAATATCTAAGATTTCTTACTATGAAATGTTGTGTTCTTGTGTATTTGTATGCATATGTACGTATGTATGTTTCAATTGAAGGTGGGATAATAAGAAAGATTGGAGCTTCGGTATGTTATTTTTAAATTTGTACATTTTTTGATAGTTTTGTTGTTTTATATTACGTATTTATTTCTAAACATAAAAAAAACTTTCATATTTAAGTAATAAAAATACTTGGTGGGGTTCTTAAAATTGACAATTAGTATAACCTTACATTTCATTTTCGAAAACTGGTAGTAAAATGAAAAAAACTTGTTACTAAAAATGTATGTTCAAATTTATTTTATTGCTTCTTTTATATAATATAAAAATAATTTACAAAATCCATGTTTTAACTTGCAAAAGACAGCAAGTTTTCATCTGTATATTCATTAATTTCAAATATATTTTCAATTTTTTATTTCATTGTAACATATTCAAATAAAACAAGTAGATAATATACACAATTGAAAATAATTATCAGTTCAATTTATAGCTGTTTTCGTGATAAATCCTTATGTATTAAAAAAAATACGTAATTATATTGTCAACTAATTGTATATGTCCTATGTGCAATCATAATTCATTTCTACATTCAGTTTACTATTTAGAAAAGACAATTTTTGGTTATAAATTATTAGAATTTACGCTAGTGTACTTGTTTTTGTCTTCGAATTAATTTAAATGTTATTATATGAAATTGATATTAATAATTAGAGTATACGTGTGCGTGCACACACATACATATGCATATAATTTGTATGCATATGTACGTATATATGTTTGTTGAATGTGTGTGCGTGTAGAGAAAAATCCTTAGATGTAACCTATTACATCGATCAGTTTGTTATAAATAAAATCTTTTATAAAAAAAAACATTTTAATCTAGAGTACAATACGAGTATATATATATATATATATATATATATATATATAAATATATATATATATATATATATATATATATATATATATATATATATATATATATATATATATATATATATATATACAAACACATTTAAATAAAATAATATATTTCATGTAATTTCAAACCTGTATAAACTTAGTTTTCTATAATTTATATGATAATTAATAAATAACTCCTGAATATTTTGTGAATTACATTATTGTGTTATCATAGTAAATAAAAACGACATAATTATAAAAAGAAATAAAAATTATTTTAAATAAATATTTTGTACAATTATAATTTAATTAAAGGTAAAATTATTAAAATGTCATTCTTTGTTTATCGTTTTATGTTGAATACAATTAATTATTTTTATAACAAATTAGTTAAATTCAAGTTGTTGATAAAAATATATGTATTTTTCAGAGGATGATATAGATAATCCTATATTTGTTTCATCAATTCCATAAAACATTGATAAATTGAAATGTAGGGTCACTAAAATAGAATCATCAATCACTATAGACATGTTGGTAAAAATTTGGAAATAAATAGAATAATTGTATCAACATGTGTGACTCGTATAGATCACAGACTGACTAGTGTGTTTTTTTCCAATTTTTGTTAATATTTTTTATATATTATGTTTTAAACGTGTATTCTAGTAATTTAAATCATCTTCCTTATTTGTTAATATAAGTATATTTTTTTAAAAGAAATAAATTATAATAAAATATATAAGTTATTTATTATTAATATATTTTTTTTAAATTCGATATAAAAATTCAAACTAAATATTTTTTATATACGAAAATCAGTAATATTAGTATATTTTTTTAAAAAAATATAATAATTGAAGATAAATTATTTTTAATTACTATTTTTTGAAAAAGTGGATATAAACATTTTTGAAACTTAATATTTTTTTTCATATACAAAACAAGGGTCTATCAAATATTTACAAATTTTTTTCCATACTTTAAATTAATAATTTTCAAATACTCACACAAATAATTTTTATAGATAGTTTCCGCTGATATTTAAACAATTTTTCTACCATATTGGCAGTTTTTTGAATTATGTATCGTAAAAAAGTCCGAAACCAACTGTATACGAAATATTGGCCCGCATCGACTCTGAAGTATAGTTATATACCTATGTCTTATTATAGATAAGAAAACAATTAAAAAATACATCCTCTACTTCGTATCAATTTAACAATCTCTGAGAAATTTTAACTGTAAAATCATTCGACAGGAATAAAATAAATTACACAGAATTTTTTTCAAACGTTATCATTCTGAATAATGAGCTGCACACTGCCACAGCTTTTCCCAATTTTATTACAAATTTCATCCATTTTTAAACTTCGGTCATCTTCAATCAGGTCATCGTCAATAATGTCTCGACTACTCGAATGTTGTCTAGTGTGATGTTGATCTTGGGATGACATAGATACGTCAAGTTTTGTACGTCATAACATCCACCAGCGACGTCTTATACCATATAAATACTTATGTCTTCGATAATGTAAAATGGTCGTATAATATTCATAAAATTTTGATCGGTGTTAAGTTTTCATTTATTAAAAAAATGATTATAATATCTTATGCAATTGCATTAGGTACTATTTGCTCGTTCAATGTGATAATTACTAAAAAAATAAATGCGAGGTCATGTGCATGGAAAGGAGAAAGTCTAGACACCCACACTAATATCTCAACTCAATCTCAGTCGTAAACATTCACTCGTTTATCTGCAAAAAAAATTGTTTATATTTACTGACCCTCCTATTGTAAAAACATATATTATTATCAAATATGTTATCAAAGTGTTTCATAGTTGTTTATTGTTTCTATATTATTTTGAATTTTAATCGTCAAAGCACAGAATCAATTTTTTTTGAAAAAAAATGTTTTTTTAACCTGACAAAAATAACAATGAAACTAAAATGACAAGTCAATAGTCAATAATTATACAACAATTAATCAAATAAAAAATCAAATTAATTAATCAAATTGAAATTTTATAATATTGTACTACATTTTTGTAATACAATAATATATTTATCGAAATTGGTGTTAATATAAAAATGAAAAAAAAATACTCTTATAAAATGTAGCAATTGAGAAATCAAAATTCAATTTACTTAATACTAATTTGTAATTGTCAAAAAAATTTAAATTAAAATAAAAAGAATATTTTCTATAGTAGTAATATACATAAAATTAATTCAATAGATTAAAAATTGAATAAGAAAAATCTTGTTAAATTTATAAATATAACAATTTTCACTGAATAAAGTTTTGTATTTGAATATAAAAATAAAAATAAAATAAACACATTCAATTCGCTACAAAGATTCAAATCTATCAAGATTTACGATTTACATTCTAAGAAAAAAACGTTAGCATACACTGTATTTTCAAATTCTAAAAGATACAATCTGCAATGAATATTTTATTCTCCACTTTGCTCTATTTTATAACAATTTGTGTTAAAGCACAGAAGTAAGAAAGATATTTTTACCCAAACAAAAAAAAATATTAAATGATTGTAATAAACATCACCTGTTATCATTCAAGACAACCGTAAAGAAACGTATTAACGGGTGTAAAAGAACTAAAAGAATATATAAAAACTAATATATATCCACGATCTCGTCATATAATACAAGTAGAATACGATGACGTCGAAATTTTAATGAACAAATTTGTTCAGAATTATACACTGCAAAATTTGTTCACGTATAATATAATACCGTATTTTTTTCGCAACTTTACGTTATGTTTATTGTGAAACATGAGTGGCATGTTACGTTGAAATTAGATTTAATTACACCTGCTGTTCGCGGAGAAAACGTACCACCGTTGTTGGCTCCCTAACACGGAAAATTCGAGTGGTCTGTAACCAAGATACACAACTAGAAACAAGAAACACAATATGAACAAATATAATTTATTACGTTACTCTAAACACGTACGCTAGTCTATGTGCTTTTATATTAGATACAACATGATTATTATTATTAATATTATTAATTAAGGGCATAAACTTTATGCACAGGCTAGGACAATTATGGTACGTGGATGCAGTAGAACGTTTAATGCATTCTTTTATTTTTAGAGAAAATTTACAATGTAGATTTTTCATTTCATATAAAATATACTAATATATTACATTTTTTTTAAAAAAAATAACAATTATTTATAATTAGTATAATAAAATAATATGACATTTTATATATATACATGAAAAAGAGAAAATCTCGATTATATAATGTGAGTTTTATAAAACACTGCTCTGATAATGATATAATGGTCACCGAAATGTAAATCAGCGAATAAAGTGAATAATGTGATTATTGGATATATAAAATATTATAATTGTAGGATGATTGATTTATTAGTAAATAAATTTTTAATATTTTATCTACATCAATGTTGTTAATTTAATAGAAAGAAAATAGAAAAATATATACATAGATTATAGTGATTATAATTTTTAAATAAAATAGAAATAAGAAAACCATAAAATTAAATGGATGATCAGAAACATGACTTAAAAATTGTTAATTAAAGATTTATCATCCAAGATTAATATTTTTTTATTTTCAATACTCTTTACGAAATATAAAATTTACAATGAATATTTATTATTTTAAATTTTTCAATCCAAATTAAAAAAATAATTTTTATTAATAACTACTATTTTATGAGTTCTTAAATTAGTCTTAAAATGTTTATAATATATTTTATATTATTTCTTAAAAAATCAGTAATTATTTTTTAAAATATTTCTTTAATTGAATGAAAATATTATTTGAATATTTTTAATTTGATTTTTATCTACTCTCCCTCTCTCTTTTCTCTCTCTCTCTCTCTCTCTCTCTCTATATATATATATATATATTTATTTATTAGTGTGTGTGTGTATATATTTCTTGTATAAACAGTAAAATATTTCCGATTTTTGTATAATGTGAAAATTTCAATATGAAATGTCAGAAGAAAAAAAACAATTATAAACATCCCCCATGTGGATTATTTATTTTTCGAATCACTGTACACGCATTTACATTTTAATTAAACATTTCAACATGTGTTCAGATTTGTCAGTGAATATTTTTTCATCGTTACGGGATATCTCCAATCCGTCATATACGTGTTGTATATACAAATCTGTTCCAATTTAAATCATGTAATATTTTTTTAACTTCCCGTAATACAAAACAAACACGTACGGATTCAGAGGTGTTAATACGTGCGAATTGTTATATTGTACGGGATACTGTGCTTCAACGTGTTTGAAAATACGTATACGACTGTGATTGATAGAAAAAAAACATCGTGAATTCAATACTTGTTATTATTCTACTGAAATTGGTTACTGTTGTGACAGTGGAATATGTTATTGCATGTCAAGAACAGTCATCTAATTGAAACATACGGAATAATGTAATCATTAGATTTTATTCACGAGTTAGAAACAAGAAATCCTTTAAAAAATTGGTTATTACAAAAATTGCAATTTAATTGCGAATTAAACGCACATTTGTAAATTATTCTCGAATTATTAAATTTCTTTGAAAAGATTCTGTAAAATAATAACGACATAATAAATAATAAAATATTAAACCTTTATTTTATTATCCATAAAATTAACCAATTTATAAGTGAAAGCTTCATTTAATGTTATTAAATCTTCTTAATTATTTTTCCAGGATTTTTTAATTTTTTCTTGTCTGCAGCTAATCTCATCCAAATCTCACCTTCATTTTACTTCACAATTATATCCTTTCATCTTTGAATGGATTTTTTTCTTGATCTCTTTTTACCTTTTAGTCATCATTTTATAATGATTTTAACTTATATACTGCCTTCTCTTTTTTCTACATGTCCTGTTTATGCCCATTTAATATACTGGTACATTTATTTGTAAAAATAGCGATATTTAATATTTTTTTTACTGCAAGGATATCTAATTATTTTAATAACTACGAATTTAACAACTTTTTATATACTTTAAGATAATAATAATAAAATTGATGTATCCTTTAATAATATAAAAAAATGCATTATTCAAAAGATAATATATTAATTATGCAAAAATTAGCAGTGAATTTATAAAAATAAATTTAAAGCCTTAAAACCTAATATTTAGTCCAATTTATTTTATTGTTTTGCTTATGCCCATTTCATATATTTATAAAATTTATGTGCAAAAATAGCAATATTTAATCATTTCTTTTATTTTTTACTTTAAAGATATCTGATTATTTTAATACTTACGAATTTAACAACTTTTTATGCACTTTAAGATAATAATAATGAAATTTATGTATCCTTTTACAATATAAAAAATTACATTTTTTCAAAATATAATATTAATTATGCAAAAAATAGAAGCGAATTAATAAAAAATAATTTAAGGTCTTAGAACTTAATATTTGATCCAATATCGTTCAATGGTCAATACTGCAGCTCAATTAATTGTTGGAAATTTTCAACAGAAAAAATTCTAAAAAAATAATATTATTATGGACAAACCAGTTTTTTGTTAGTTTACTTATATGCTTAAGGTCGTTTCCTGTTTATATACCAATTTTAATAGCATGTTTCATTGTATTTTCTAATATTTACAAGTACGAAATGGTTGTCATGTTACCTTCGATGAAAAATTTTGACTCTGTGTCGTTAATTGAAAAATAACTCCAAATATTAATTTTCGTTTCAACATATTTTACAGTTTTAACTATGTATTTTGAGTCGTATCGACTATTCAGTCCTCTTTTTATAAACTATCATTGACCTTTAGAACCAAAAAGTAAAATTTTTGTTCTGTCTAACCACGAATTATTTACCCAATTTTCTTTTCAAAAATATACTACTATTTTTTCACATAATTGTATATATTTATACAATCACCCATCATAGTAGAGAGTCTAATAGCGAATTTCCTGTATCACCAGTGGATTAAGAATATTATTTTTACAAAAATAAATATTCACAATTTCAAGAAAGTTTATTTATTGCATTATTCAATTTTTACAATGAATGAAAATTCAGTTTTATGAATTAATTTATGGCCGTAATGGCGACAGTCACAAGTGCAAAGAACATTATTACCATATATTTTATTTTCATTATAAAAATATTCTTGGCATCTATTAAAAACTTTATAAAACTAAATAAATATATTAGTTATCTATTCAATACTATATTACATCCATATACTAGCAAAGTAGTAAAATACATCACGAGTTTCAATTTATGCATATTTTATTTTATAACTATTTGATTTACAATTCTGAAATCAGTACTCGATATAAAATTGCGTGTTTATTTTTTTATTAATATAACAATGTTGGTAAATACTATTTCAGAATGACTAAATATATTTGAAGACTTAATAGTTTACGACTTTTATTAAATCAATCTATAATTAAATATAATTAAAGCTTAGAGTATGATATTATTTTCGAACAGACTGTCATTGTACTTTCAATCACTTGTACAATAAGACTGTCGTGATATAAATTAGAAAACAATCACGCATTTTACTGAATTACTCGAATATCACGCGTGAACTAAACAAAGAAATAGAAGTTTATACTTCTTTGTGATATGACATGCAATAAAAACTCTGAAATATAATAAAACTATAAGCTACGTTGCATGATAAAATATCTGCAACGGATATAACTATTCGCTATTGAAATTAATAGCCTTACCATGTAATATTTTATTATTTCTTTTGTGTGATATATTAGTAAATTTGTTGTTGAGTGTATTGTGAAAAATTGTGTTATTTAATTGATTTCTTTTACAGTAAAGTAATGAAAAGAATTGAGTGTAATAATATTAATAGTTCGACTAGACAGGTCCTTCTGTAATTATTATTAATTACTTTAAAATATATTTATATTATAATTGATATAATTTTTTATTTTAACATATTTATAAAATTACTTGAAGTAAATAAATTTTAATGAAAGAAAAATAAATATTGCAATAATTTAATTTTCAGTATTTAATTTTTATAAAATTATATACTCAGTTGCTTATAGTTTTTTTTAATAAAATTTTATAATTATAAAAAAGTGTTAATTAATTTAATATATTTTGCAATTACATAAACATAAATTTAATTTTTTAAAAAAATGAATAATAAAATTTTTATTAAAATAAAATATTAATAATAGGTAATAATTTTTTTTCATTTTTGCATGTATAATAATTCTAAGAATTGTTTATGTATCTTTTGACTTATTACACCGAAAAATTAACTGAGTAACAAAGTACATACCTTGTTTCACTCGTTCATTGTACCTCGATGTGTTTATTTTAATTTAAAATTTTACTCAATCACTTCAAAATATCTGTGCAAAATAGTATAATATATGCATGATTACGAATTTAAATTTTGTTCTAACGCTTTTGAAGCTGCAAAATTTTTTTATTGTATTCAAAATAGAGGCAGTTACATCAAAAATGATCCAGAAATAGTTTTAATAATTTTCTTTTTTAAAAGCAATTAAATGTAAATATCGACGAATTACAGACAATGATTGAAAAAAATTCGAACTTAATTTGACAACACTTTAACAAGGAGTTCAAAATAAATGGGTATCACATACTTGAACTTCTGATAACAAATTACAATATGTTAACATTTGTGCATCTCTTATTTCACAAATAAAATTGTAACACTTTTTATTGTGGCAAAAAAAAAATGATTCTTCATTTCAACTATAAACATAATTTTCATTAATTATAATCAAACGATTTTTTGTCACAAATACCTAAACAAAATTGATTTTAAAAAAATTCTCCTTTGTGTTGTTAAACTTCAAAATGAATTATTTATTATGAGTATCTATAAGTTTGTTAAACCTTCACAGCGAACATTTTCAGTAAAAAGCTAAAAAAAATATAATGCATTAGAACACAAACAACCATTGTTGGTAACTCGTCAAAGACTTTTATTTTTGCAAGAGAATACACGGCCACATGTTGCAGTAATAATAGAAAAAAAGACAATAAATTTAGGATGGGAAATTCTCCCTCATCTCCCGTATTTACCAGACATATTATCAGATCTCTCGATAACTACGTATGTAGTAAAAATATTAATAGTGATACAGTCTTAAACGTAGGAGTTTTTCATTTTTTTGCAAATAAAATTTTTAATTTTATAAAAATGGAATTTATAAATTATTCTTTCTTTGACGAATAGTAGTTCAATGTGAAGATAGATAATTATACAAAATTATTTTTAGTAAAAAACACTAACCAACTTTCTTTATTACATAATAATTTTTGTATATATAATTTCGTTTTATTTGACAAAATATGTTTTTGATAATAACCTTTTTTAAAAATATTTTTCAGAAAATATAATTAAATAATATTTACAACGTTTCATTATACTTATCTTTCTAAAACTATTTTTTCAATTTCTGTAATATTTTTTTTTTAAAAAAACAGATTTGATTTTTAAAAACACAGTAAATGTTATTGATAATATTTTAAAATAATGTAAATAAAAAATTAGAGATTTTTTTGAAAAATAATACTGTTTAGTTATATTGTAGTTCATAATATTGAAGTTGATAAATTGATTTTTAAATTATTGATTCAAGATTTAACTCTTATAGTTTTACAAAATCATTTTTCTATTTTTACAAAAATATCAATATTTGTACTATAAATTATTTTAATCAAAATAATGTTTATTTTTCGTCTATATATTTTTTACAAAGTTAATTACAGTATTACAACTTTAAGCTCCATTAAATATTTTTAACGAAATTATCTTCTTTGCGATTTATCTATTAATCCACTAATGTTTATTTACTATTTTGATTTTGGATTTAATTTACTCGTTTATTTTTTACTTTATCGTATTCAGTAATACGTCTCCACGTACTAAATTAATTCAGATATTTGTTGATACTGCAATCGTTTAACTTGTAATTAATCATGTTGTATGGTCAGTAAAGGTTTTAATTACTAGCTTTTATTTATCTTTCACGCATGTTCGGTTTTTCATTCTGTTTAATTAGAGAAAATTCTCGTTTTACAGATACAAAACTAAATGTAGTGTGTCTATGAATTAAAATAAACTAAATATTGGATGTAGTATATAAAATAAAAAGCTTAATTAGATTTATATCGTAGATTAAGTAAAAATTGTTAAATTTATTTATTTTTATTTTATTAACACAAAAAAATATTTTTTTAATATAAATGAATCATAAATTTTAACATCATATGATTTTAAAAAGTGTTTAATAAATACTTATTGTTCATTTTATTTCCCAATACATGTTTCTATGGTCAATCCAATGTTGATATAATTGCATTATATTTTTTTTATAAATTTTAAAAAAGATATTACAATTTTTTTAATAATGATGATATGGGTATTAAAATACATATTAAAGAATCAAGTAAAAAATATATAATTATTAATATATTTTTATAAAATTAACGGTATTGTGAGGAGTGATTAATATACACAGCATGGAAATAAATTTAAATTTATTGAGAGTAAAAATGGAAATAAATTTTATACAACTGAATTAAATAGATTTTTATTGGCTCTAGAAAAAAATTGTTACATACGATATAATTAAGCAAAAAAAATATTTATATTGAAAGACTGATCACATTTTATACAAGAATCATAAATGAGTGCGAAATTGTTCTCTCGAGCATTTGCATAAAACACATCTAATCCCTTTATTGTTTTAGGGTTGCACTTTTTCCGCTACGCCGGTGATATCTATGCACTAGGGTTAAATATTTGAGCACGTAGCTACTATATCATAATCCGAAGTTTTACGACATATACAGTTTATATGTAGTATATATGGCAGTAACTCATCCTAACAACAATAATAATAAAACATATATACAAACGCACACAACAATCAAGCGGCATACAGTGAGGAGAAACGTAACAGCAACAATTCGAACGATCACAAAATAGCCAAAACGGACACTTCAATTGTCATTTATAAAATAAACGACACGTCGTAGTTTAGTGGAACTTCGAATACCGGTAACTATATATCACAAATTTTATCGTACATAGTACATTTCGTATATTAAACAAAGACGCACGTATCTCTTGTGCGTATGTGTACAAAAGTATAAACATACACGATAGGTTGAGGAAACACGTATACTTGTATCTGTGGTTTGGGTCTACCGAAGAAACATGAGAAACGCAGACAAGTGGTCGCTCGACTTCGATAAATTATTGTGTACAAGCGTACATAAACGAATGTGCATTGTGTGGTCGCTAAAGAAATCGATATTGTGTTTTAAGAATGACCGCACGCATTACTCTTATCATATATTTATCATCATTAATTCTTCTCCATTTAGTGCCGCATGAAACGTTTTCCGAAAATTGACCAAGACGCGTTCAGTTACTTTTTTCTATTATATTAAGTTTTGACACAGTTTCTTATAGTGATTAAATCTTTCATTTATAAAATTTAATATGGTTGAAAAAATTCATCTTAAATCTTTCATGTCTAAATTCAAAATCGAACTCTATAATTATTAAATATAAACGAGATTTTTATTTTTTTGGGAAATATACACTCCAATCTACTGTAATCAGTAATTAGAATTGATTTATTAAAAAAAGAATAAAATGAACAACTTAATTATTTAAAATCATACTTTTTTATGAAATATAATTTCATATGAATTTCAAAATGTTAACATGACAAATAAATATGATTTTTTGAATAAAATTGTTTCTTAATAACATGAAAAATGTCTAATAAAACTTCTTTGTATAAAACAATTTTCAACAAAATATTTTTTCATATTTAAATTGATTTTATTTTTTCCACTATTTGTTTTAGAGCTGTGGTAAAAATGTAAAATGAAAATTATTTTTTATATTATTTGTTATAAAGTTGTGGCAAATTATTTTCGCCCAAATGAAATATCATTAAAACACAAGATATTGAAAAATGTTAATTAATTATTTATTCTTCAATTTTGTTATTTATAAGCTCATGCACATTTCAATAGCAATCACAGCATCATTAAAGTGTTACGTTATAAAACTCCATTTTCATTTTTTCTGTTTATCAAAAAAAATCATTTATATTTTATTACTATTAATACAATATAATACTGAAACACAGAAAATATTTAAAAATTATAATAAAACTGTCTTCAAACATATAATTGAACATTTTTACGAAATTTTATGAAAATATTTAAATACTTTTCTTGAAATCTTGTTAAATCATTTTTTTAATTGAATTTATTAATAATAACATAAAAATATTGAAATTTTCATATTATTATTTGATTTATTTTTTGAATAAATTATTTAATTCAATTAAGAAAGAAAATATTTCAATTTACTTCAAAAGATATATAAAAAAACAATCTTATAAATAATTTAACAATCATAAACTTTAAATAGAAATTTCAAATTTTACATTTTATACAATTATTGGAAAAATCTATATTTAAAATCATTATAGTTTGATGATGATAAAATGATTATTGAAATGTCTTAGTAAAAAAAGCAACAATAAGTCATTATATTTGTTTTAAAACTATGGCGAATTCACTTTCACACAAATAAATAGAAACCACATGTCGCATAACGCGATGCTCTAATGATGATGCATTGCTAACGAAATGCACATCAATCTATTGTCGTTATAAATAAAGTAAACAATAATTAATTATTGAACACTTTCTAATATTTTTGGTGTTAGGATGATAATTAATTTATGCGAAAAAAATTAATAAATTACTATTGAAAACTTAAGTTATTTTTAAAAAATTAAAGTGATTTTGAAATGAATTATTTATTTGTATAAAAGTAGTGTGAAGTTAATTTTTTGTTATAATGTTAAATACAAAATTATAGAATTTTTTTAATATTTTAATAGTTTATGGTATTTTTATATTCTAAATTCTTCAAAGTACAAGTAATTCATCATAAAGCAATTTATTAAAAATTAATTTGTAATATAGTAGCGAAAATTGTAATTTAATGAAATTATTTGAAGATTGAATTATACAAAATGCAATTATAATACAATTCTATGACGTTTGTGCTTTATAAAAATCAAGAAACACAACCGTTTACTCTCTCCTTATCCCGAATATCCGATAAATTCTAAACTAAGTTAGCAAGCTGAGCTCCACAATAATACTGGTGGTGGTTAGTGTGAATCTGTTTATTCAGTAACAGCAGGAGTTGAGTGTGTCGTCTGTTTATTCAATAATATATGCGACTTTGCTGTTTGAAATGATTTATCTTTAGTTTCTCGAAGACGCATTTCTTGAAAGTTGAAAATCTAAATCATAAAGTAATAATATTAATTAAATTTTTTTAAAAAATCGTATAATTCAAAATACAAAAACGTATTGTTCTTTTATAATAAATATAAAATATTTGCAGAAAAAGAAATATTTTGATTTTTTTGTTTGGTATGAGAGTCGTTTCAATCAATTTCAAATACGCTTTTGTTTGAATGATTGCAAAAAATTGGCAACGATCAATCAATATTTCATAGAGATAGGATCAAACAAGTGTGGCATAGATGTGATTTGAAAAATTGTGAAATTAATTAAAAATAAACAAAAATAATTCATTATACAATGCATATTGAACTCGTGTTGATTTTTATTTGCTTACTTGTAAATGAAATCAAAACCATGCTAATATTAAATCTACAAAAAAACTCATTATAATTTTATCGTAAATCATGCGAATACGTTCACGATCATGTATTGTGAATACATTTTCAGAAATACAATTTCCAAAAATTAAAAAATAATACATAACATTTTTATATTCATACAACCTCTTTCTCTCTCTCTCTCTCTCTCTCTCTATATATATATATATATATATATATATATATATATATATTATTTCAAATATAATGGTTAATAATAATAACATTAGTACACCTACTTAAGATTGTAAGTTTGGTAACAGGAATTCCAATTTTGGAACTATCTTTACTTAAAAAAATGTCATCTTTTTTAATGTATTCTTCATTGGGAGATAAAGTAATTTAAAAAGATTACAATAAAGAGATACGAAATTTGAGAATTTCAATAAAAGATTGAATTTTCACTGACCCCTTCTTCATTTTCTAATTAAATTTTTAATAAAAGGATATTAAACATTTTTGATGAAAAAAACGCACTTAGTATTTATTATTTCAATGAAAATTATGATTTTTAGTTATCATCATTAATTCTTCAAATTGATTTTTTTTAAAAAACATTTTTTTTTAATTTCGGTTATTTAGACTTATTTGTAGATTTTATCTGTATTTTTATATTCTTATTTTACTGGTTTATATTTTTTATTGTCCTATTTTGCAAATTGTCCAGTCTTTAAAAGATTTTGTGAAAATTCACTAATCTATTATTGTTTCCTTTAATCACTAATGTGCATTTCAGTGGTCATGTTATCATCATCAGAGAATCAAATTATTATATTTATCTATATATTACCAATAAATGATTATTGAACAATTTTATAAAATCTTATAGTGTTGTGATGAATAATTTATTTGTCACACAAAAGAATTATTATTTCAGCACCGTAAAAAATTGAAAAAATGTTCAATAATTACTCATTATTCACTTTCTTTTTTTATAAACTGATATCCATTTCAATGGCAATGGCAAAATCATCAGAGTGTTGCATTATGACATAATTTACAAATATATTATTACATCATAATATTTAAATATAAAATTATTTTATATATCGTAGTCACGTTTATAAAATTCGCTTGGATTGATCAACGCGTTGAATTAACCAAAAAAATCTTAATACATATAAATATTTACTCGTAAACAGATATTAAAAATGGTTAAAATTTCAAATACATATTTGATTTAATTGGAGATGGATTAAATAAAAAACACAAAAAATAGTATGTTAATAATTTTCAATCAAGAATTAGTCTATATATTATAACACAACGCTCTGATGATGATGTCATTGCTGTCGAAATGTGCATTAGCTTATAAACACAAAAAGTGAACAATAAATAATTATTGAACATTTTTTTATTAGTGGGGGTCATAATTGATTTGTATAAAAGTGAATTTCCCACATTTCGAAAACCAATAATAATTAATTTGTGTTAAATATCATTTATTTTATTTGTTAGTATTAAAACCGAGTTTAAAACATATCCTTAACGACATTTTATAAAATTAATAAAATTAAATATTAAAAAAATAATTTCACTAAATAATGATTGTTAGTAATAATTTTCAAATATCCTACTTATAAAACTTAATTAAAAAATGTGGTGTTTAAGATAATAAGTTATAAAGAATTGAATAAAAAAGAATGTTGCAAAATTACTCTATTACATTTTACTGTATATATTTATTCTGCCTTTTAAAAAGGATGGAATAAAGACGTTATAAACTGTATTGGAAATTTATCTAAAAGAGTTACTGGTTCATTCAAATTGAAATAATTTAGAAGAAACCTTTATCCATTAGTGAATTATCAAGATTAAAGATGATATATATATATATATATATATAAGTATGTATTTGTGTACATGTGAACAAAGACAAATACAACTACATAAATTATTGGATGAATACAAACCTCCTTTACGCTTCGAATTAATAGACTTTGTAAAGGCATTCAGATTTACATTTACATGAAATTACATTGAATACGTTTAAAAAGCAACGTATAGAAAATACATACATTAAATCCATCAGTATCGTTTAAACTTACTTGTACCATTAGATAAAATGAATACATGATAAAGTTTCAAATCGGAAAAGTAATTCATCAATGTAATACTATTCTAATGACACTATTTATGTAAAGACTGTTACTGTGTTTCAAAGTTTAAATTTAGAATAAGATCGACAAATTCGATTGGAAATTTATAAAATTGATTTATAGATAGAAAGATGTATAGTATTTTTTATTTATTTTCGTTATTTGATTAGTGCAATAAATAAAGTTTTTGTTATTTAATGTAAAGTTAATTAAAAATGTGTTAGTTTAATTATAAAAGTGGTTTGATTGTAATTTTTGTTTTGATAGAGAGTTTAAATATTTTTAAAAGAAAATACTGTTGGATTTATTTAAAAGTTATATTAGAAATATAAAATACTTTTTTTCATTCATTTCTTTATTTGTCTAGTGTACTGAATAAAGTTGTTATTTAATGAAAAATAAATTAAAAATATGCCAATTTAATTATAAAAAGTGTTTTTATTGTATTTTTTATTTTAATGGACATTTTAAATATTTTATTTATATTTTTTAAAAAATATATTGTTGGATTTATTTAAAAGTTGTATTAGAAATATAAAATATTTTTTTTTATTTATTTCTCTGTGTTCGATTTAAATATCGATTTTTTTATTTAATAAGAAGATAATTTCAAAATATATTAGATGCATTTAAGCAAATATTCATTTATTGTGATTTTTTGGATTAGAGATTAAATTATTCTTATTCTTCAGAAGGATTTTGGATTTCTTTTAAAATTTTATTAGAAATGGTTTTCTTTGAAATTATTATTTATGTTTGTATCTCTCTCTCTCTCTCTCTCTATATATATATAGAGAGAGAGAGATAACGAGAGAGAGAGAGAGAGAGAGAGAGTTTTAAGCGTGATAGAAGTTTAAATTGAATTTCTATTGAAAGTTCTATTTAATTTTAAAAAAAACACCTTACATATATACATGTGTGTGTGTGTAAGTGTATGCATATATAAAGGTATAATAAAGATTTTTTTTAGGTTAGATAGAACTTTCGATAGAGATTCAATTTAAAGTTCTATCATGCTTCAAAAACACTTTATATATATTAGCATTAGCAGCAGCAGCATCTTTCTAATCTCTATTAAATGATTGTCTTTCCAAAAACTTTTTATTTTAAGCAATCTAATATGTTTTTCTTTTAATCCACACAGAAAGATATTCTTATCGTTGTTTCGTCTATTAATAGTTATTTCTTTTAGCCTTCATATATCTTTAAGTCCTAAATAAATAATTTCTATCTATAGTTTCATTTTAAACTCCTCACTTTAGCTTTAACGTCAGAAACTTTGATTTCTTTTCTGATTCACACATTTCTCTTTCTATCTCTACGTGGTATTTCTAACATTCATCTTCCCATGCGCCTTAGTGTTGTCTGAAGTCGTTGAATTATTGTAGCATTTAAAATCTATACGCATTTACGCGAATATTTACTCACACATACGTATATTTCCATTTCTCTCTCTCTCTCTCTCTCTCTCTCTCTCTCTCTATATATATATATATATATATATATATATATATATATATTTATATTGAATTTATGTGAATTTAATTTTATTTAAGCTATTGTATTTTATTTAAAAAAAATATGATTATTTTTTCGAAAATATATTTTTAACGTGGTAATAATGCATTTATGCGAGTAATTAATATAAAGCGTACAATAAATATATTTATATTATTTGTAAGGATTAAATAAAATCCTCTTCATTACATTCGCACACATCTGAGAATAAATGTGCAAGCATTCATTACGTTCGTTAGTTATTAATCACTGTGTAATTGTAAAGTATATCCGAGGCGATGTCGTACAAGTACCTTCATAATAAACCTGTCAAAATTGATTTAACAGTAGATCCTTACCAATAAACGGCGGCACGGAAGAAAGAAAATGAAGGAGTAATTGTAGCACTCGACTGGATAACATTATATAACACTCGAACGCACAAGAGATTTATTCACGCGTGTTCAAATACATAAATAATAATTAATCCTTGAGATGTAAAACTCGGCGTTAATGTGCAGGTGGGCGAAGATATAAATTACGGCGCGTTGTTTTTCCGTTAAAGTGATTTTCGTGTGTAACGACCACAGTACGACATCCCGCCGTTGGATTGATAAATTGTTTAGTGTTCGTTATCGCCGCCATATTTCATTTTAATCTTTTCGAATCGTTCACATATTTCCGTTTCTCGTACTTTATGTAGCAATAAAGTCACACTTCGTACCTGTGCAATAGACGCTTTACGTTTGAACATATTTTAAACGAATTACTACGACTACACGATGTGGATAAATATTATCAGATTTATTTACTTGTACGAACATTTACAACATATTTTATGTAATAAATATGTGATATTTATTCAAAACATATATTTAAAATATAATTTATTTCAAATAAAGAAGGTAATTAAAAATAATCTCTCTACGAAAAATTCACTTTTATGAGAGAACGCATATATACATATATTTTATATATAGCTTGGGTGAAAATTAATTAGTATTTATAAATTTTATTTATATAAGGCTTGAATAACAAGAATTTTTAATCTATGAATTTTCAAACACTAAATTTAGTATCTTTAAAATGATTAATTTTTTATATAATTTCACTTAGTAGATTTTATATTTCATTTTTTTACTTCTTCATTGTTAAACTATGAAAATAGAATGTAAATAAAAATATTTTATTATATTTCAAGAGAATATTTTTAATATTTGAAATAATATTTTGATTTGGAAATAATGCTAAATTTTAATAAACCAAAAAACTAAAAGATATCAATTCATCTGAAGACGCTTTATAAAAAAAATAATTTAATTTCAATATTTGAAAAAAATGACAAAATTTGAGGAAATTGGAAGAAAACATAAACGAGGCGAAATCGTCTAAAATATTTTACAAAATAAATTTATAAGATTTATCTCTATCAAATGTTTTATTTAAAAAGTACTGAATTTTAAATATCTTGAGTTTTTTCAAAATATAGTCAAAAGTTAGTATGATGTTGATTTTTTTCTTTCAATTACTTATTGATGTACGAAAATATAAAAAAATAGCAAAAAATTAGATTGAATTTAGATAAATTAATATTAAAAGAAATATATTTTATAAGATATATTTTCAAATAAAATAGAAAAAATATAAATAATTCCTAATATGGTTTAAGAATTAAAATTGTTTTGTCGTTTTTAATTTTATATTTTCTATTTTTTTATTTTTCATTGAAATGGGGATTTATTTATAAAAGCATCAACTGACTTAATAAAAATATTGAAATTCATTTCATTAAAATAATTAGCTATGGAAGTTACTTTTTGACTATAGGATATCTAGAAATAAACATATACAAGGATCGTTTGATAAGTATGGTAAATTTATTTATTGTTTAATTTAACTAATTAATTTATTTAAATTTTTCAATTTAGTTTTTATTATTTTTTTACCATACTTATCAAACGACCCTCGTACAATTGAGTTATAACAGCAGTGGTTCCTTTTTATAAAACAGTGATTTTTTTTTAAAAAATATACTTTTTTCATTTATTTATGATATAAACACTTCCAACAGAGTGATTTATTAATGTCATCTACAAGATAAAGTTACGAAATTAAGTAGTGTCTATTTGTATTGTCAGAATTAGCTTCTGTAAAAGCTAATAGCAATTAATTTTATTTAAATTTCCTGAAACTCTTAAAAATGTTAATTTTATAAATAACCTAAAATCAATTCATGGAATGAAAATAAAATATTTATTTATAAATATACTAGATAAAAGATAAACAAAGTGTAAATAAAAAAATAATTGTATTTATATTACAATTTGTATCAATTTTAATAATTGATTAGTTATTTTAGGGTTGATATTTCTAATTGTACTAATAATGTTCTTATTGAAGAACTTTGAACTTTATCTACTTTTATTAACATTCGATTTTAGTTACATTCTGCAATTGTAATAATGTCAGTGGAACTATTTCTAAACTTCTTCCATTTCATTGAACATTTGGAATAATATGATAAACAGTAAGCTTTCTCATAATAATAATAACCATATCTGTTGGTTCACACGCAGTGAAACAATACACCCTTGAGGTATATGTTTTACGATACACATTTAGTTTCATATAGGATAAATACATCGTGCTTTTACCCTTTATATATATATATATATATATATATATATATATATATATATATATATATAAATGCATGTTCATACATGGATGAATATTTATATGTAGTGATCTATTTGAAGTTTATATAACGTTCGACAATTATCAAGGTTCAGAATTTCACGATAATTGTGTGACACAAATCATTTCTGTAACGACAAATGCTAGAACAATAATGACTATAAATTATTCAGTTGAAATTACCGTCCCGTTTGCACATGAAGTTATTATCTGTGCTGATGAAGTTCTGTAATTCAATGGCTACAACAGCAATGCGATACTGCGTTATGTGAAACGTTCTAGTTTAATTATAAATGCTAGTTTAGTCCTTTAACGAGAATTATCTTTAGGGGATTTCGTAAAACGCAAATATAATTATAAATATTATTCACTATTTTTATTCCAAGTACTGCTAATGAAATCAAAACGTTTAGATAAATTTGTGAAAACAAACCAGTTAATTAATAATGAATATCATTGACTATAATATGAAAATTGATAAATATTCCTAATAAATTTTATTGTTTTTTCCTGGAAACTTTGAAATTCGATTTTATTTTTTAATTTAAATTCAAATCCCTATCTAAAGCTCTGTCTAACTTAAAAAAAACATTCTTTATATTTATATATCTATCTATATACATATATATATATATATATATATATATATATATATATTATATATTTTTAGAGTTTTGAACTTTCAATAGAGATTCAATTTAAAGTTCTATCACTCTTAAAAAAACACCTATGTTTATATATATATATATATATATATATATATATATATATATATATATATATGTGTGTGTGTGTGTGTGTGTGAACATATAAAACGTATATAGCTGTGAATGTGTGTTTTAATATGATTATATATAAATTGTTATTAATATTAAACTAAATCAAAATGATTATTAAGGTATATCCTTTTATTATACTAGTTCACTCATGTCGTGAATACGTTCTATCACTATGAATTCATTCTCTACAAATGTTAGGACAGTTCATAACATTTTATGAGCATTACTCGTTGTATAAAACGTTTTTCTGTTTAATGTCTACAAGAAAATTTACAATTCACAAGCTATATGAATATTATAATAGTGAATAGAATTATAATCATATTATATATATATATATATATATATTTGAATGTGTTTTGAAATTCTGAAAGAGCGTTATTTTCAATGTTATAATTTTCTGACTTTATGTATGTATTATATGTGTGTATATATATAAAAAAATTCAGAACTTATTCAGTGCATAAGAGAACAAAAAATAAGAAAATAGTCATTGTTTATTTTATTGAATGATTTTTTTTTAAATATTCAGTTTTTTATTTTTTTTATTGTCCATTTCATCCTTTCAGATATTTTATAAATAATTTTTATAAAATATCATAATAATTATTTCTGATCAGAGTCATAATAATTATATCTGTATTTTATGTTTATTTATAAAATATAACTATTTTTATTTATTTCTTTGTGTAATTTTTTAAATTATCTTTTTGAATTATTGATTAATATTTTTCAATTACTTTTTCTATCAATTACTTTTACTATTTTCCATTAACTCAAAACTAATTTATCTGAAGTTAAATTGAAATTAACTTATAAAATTATATTTATTGTTAACATTAATTTAATTTATTTACTACATACAAAAATTCTTCATTTATTATTTTTCTTATATTTTTACTGAATCTTTTTCACAATTACATTAAATATTTTTTTTCAATTGTAGATATATTTGTGTTTGAAATTTAAACTATAGAATCATCTAAATGTGACACCTAGATTTGTGTTTTATTAAAAAGAAACTTGTGTATAGGGAAACATGTGTATAGTTCCTTTTTGATAAAACACAAACCTAGGCGTCACATTTGGATGACCGTATATTTTAAAATATGCTATTTATATATCTTTACATTCATCAATTTATAAGATTTTTATAATTAAGTACACTATCTTAAAATATTATATTTATTTCAATTGAAATTTAGATCAACTTTTTATTTTATTTTTTGATTTTATTAAAAACTAAAAATATTTAACAATGAAATCTTTTATACATGTAAATAATGTCAAAGACAATAATTACAAAATCAAAAGTTTTTTTGTGTAATATTAAAGGTTTTTTTTATTTCATTTATTAGGTGAATTTAAAAAAAGTTTTTTTATTTTTATTATTTTTGATTATAGAAAATAAATTCAATTTTATATACTTAAATAATTAATTTAGGTTATAGACTTATTTAACTATAAATTAATTCAATTTCATTCAATGATTATTTATCTTTAAATGATTTTAATCTATAGTTGTTTCAAAAATTATAAATTGTTACTAAAAATAAAATTTTACAGTTAACAAAAATTATTTTAAAAATAATCACATATTAAAAAAGATTCAAAATATATTAACAAATCTCCCACATCAGCCGAAAACGGTAATTGTATAGTAATATATAAAGGAAATTATCCATTATCCTTTTTCAAGTTGACTACAACAGTTTTAACAATCATATTGTCAACAAACCCAATATACGCATTAAAAATTAATCATTAAACAGTCAATATTGGCAAACAAATGTGGACTGATTTTGTTACACAACACGTGATCCCACATGCCACAAACTACTGTAGCGAAATTAACAGAGGTGAGTTGTGAAAATTTACCGTTTCTACTTTATTCATCAGGCTTTTCATTAGTTCATCACCTTTTTGTAAATTGAACTCGATTATCTCCATTTTCATAAATTGAAATTGTTTTTTTAAAATAAAATATTTTGGACTAAATGTTTGTACTGTTTGTTTGGTAGTGCAATAAATTTGATTTAATAAATGAATTACTCAGTGAGGAATAAAGTAATTATTGAACATTTTTATACATTATTGTAGATGTAGGTTGAATGATTTATTTATGTTAAATAAAAATAAATAAATAATTAGTAAATTCCAAAAAAGTTAAATTGATTAAATATATTGATGTATTTATAAACAAAACCTATAATTTTTTCAGATAAAAATTATATACAAAAATAATCCTTTATTAATTCTACACAAACAAACATTTTTTATCAAAATATATAAATATTTATTATATTTTAATATCACCAAAAATATACATAATTCTCACTTACTAAAATATATATATTATTTTTTTTTTATAAAAACTAAGTTATATATTTTTATATAATAATATATTTCTAACAACAAGCAAGTTTTTATCTGCCCTATAATAATTATAGTAAAAACTAACATATATCTTAACTGCACCTGAACAACTCTGCTATTATAACTTTTAAAAACACTCCAACTTTGTAATTTCTTTATTCTTATAAAGATTGATATCACTACTTATATATTTTCAAACCTATAATAATGAAATAATACACTTTAAAATTATAGAGCGTTTTAAATTAATTTTATTATATTTATATATATATATATATATATATATATATATATATATATATATATATATATATATATGATTTATTATATACCACAAATTTAATTATAATTTTTAACTTCCATTCAAACTTTAAAATATAGAACTTTTCGAATATATAAAAGAAATAAATTACGAAAATTTCCATTCAAATAAACATAGTGTTTGAAATATTTGACTGTGTTAACAAGTAAACACAAAATGAATAAAGACAAAGAATTGACTCCTTCAACTTCGGTCGGTTTAAATATAAGAATATTTTATTTACTGGGAATTTGGAATTATTATGGATATTCGAATAAATATAAAATGTTGGCATATCGTTTGTATTCAATATTTATTTTGTTCTTCGTTTTTACGTTGTACTTATTGACTGAAACGATTTATTTTACCACAGTAAGTATTTAATTTAATTTGCTATTAAATTTTGTATCAAATTTAGGTAACCAGGAAAATTCTGTTGCTTTTGAAAATAAAATAAGAATGCTTGTGTTTTTATTTTATATAATTTATCAAGACTGGTTATTCTGTAAGAGTTTGACGAATTGATAGAAACACATAATGAATAATTCCTCTTGAAATCCACCAAACACAAAAATAATTTTTCGGAGCTGATTTTGCTTTGTGTTTGTAGCAAAAAATCATTTAATGATATCCAGTTATAACTATATTTATAGTTGAAATAAAGAACCCATTTTTTGTTACACGTAAAAATTTGATTCAAAATTTTTGATGATTTTTGCCTTGAAATGAGAAATTCGAAATTTGTAATTTGTTGTCTGTGGTTAAAGTGTGTAATACCCATTTTCTTAATTTCTATCTTTTCCCTATTTTATGCAAATGAATATGTATTATTTCATCATTTACTTTGAACTCCTCAACAAGCTATTGGTACATTAAATTCGAATTTTTTTAATTGTAATTTGTTGAATTTTATATTAAATAATCTACCTGATTTGGCTTTCATTTCTAATGATTCGTCACCTAAAGATAATTTTTATACACCACATCTAGCTCATTCTTATTGTAATTACTCTTTTTTAATAAATATAATTTTTTTGTAACTTCAACAATGTTGAAACCAAATTTAAATTCGTAAAATAATATTTCACTACTTTGCAGAGATATGTTAAAATTATACAGGGGTCATCCAAATGTGACGCCTAGGTTTGTGTTTTATTAAAAAGAAACAAAATAAACTATACACATGTTTTCCTATACACATGTTTCTTTTTAATAAAACATAGATCTAGGTGTCACATTTGAATGACCTTATATTTTAAATTAAAATGAACACATCAAGATGCAATGAGCGAATGAAACAAGGTTTTTACTTTGTTACTCAGTTTATGCACCTCAATTTATGTAATAAGTCATATGATGGTTAAAAAAATCTTATAATTATAATACATGTAAAAATAATATGACTTTTTATTTAAGAGTTAATTAAGCACTTATATATCAACAATAGTTTTATAAAAATTCTAATACATTATTTATAATAGAATATTGATATTTTTTTTCTAAGAACAATTAAATTAATAAACTGGTAAAATAATTACTCTTTGAAAACACGTGATATTTTTATAAAATTATTTAAAACTATCTCAGTATTTTATTTTTTATTATTTTAATAGTTTATATTTCTTTACAGAACGATATTTAAAATTTCATAAATTAAAATTATTCATTAAATTATAATTACATATAATCTAATTATAAGTCTATATTTTCCCTAAATATTCCAGGTATGGGGTGACTTAGATAAAGCATCTGAACTATTTGTATTATTCTCTACACACATAATTCAAATTTTTAAACTTGGCTGTTTAATACGTGGCAAAAATCGACTAAGACATTTATTATCAAAACTCGACAACGAAGACTTTTCTATTAAATATTCCGACCAAGAACAAATTATGAAAAGTGGTATCCGTTCGTCTGTCAAACTAACAAAGATCTATTTCATTGCCGCAGTCTTATGTCATGGCCTGTACTCATTGATTCCATTCGCAGCGATGAATAAAAAATCAGGGTATACGAGGAAACTACCGATTCCAACTTGGTTTCCTTTAGATTTAGACAAGACAAAATGGTTCGTAGTCGCGTATATTTATCAGTTTATTGCGATCGGTTCGGCAGGTTACAGTAATTTATCGATAGATACAATGATTGCGTGTCTGTTGATGCAGACAACAACGCAACTGAATATTCTGTCTGATACAATAATAAATTTACGACAAAGGTCGTTATTAGAAGTAAATGAAATGAGATTCGTTAATCGAATAGTTGCACAAACAGTTTCGAACGATATCACTTTCATAAATTATGATTTACCAATTAAATCAATTAAAAATGATGTACCATCAAAAGAAATGAATTTTGACAATATTTTAGAAGAACGTATAATATATAATCTAAAAAGATGCATTCAGCATCATAGGCATATAAAAAGGTATTTTATATGATTTTTCCGATTTACTTTCATTTCATTTATTTATTTTACAATGTACCAAAAATCCAACACAATCTTAATATTTTGATATTTTTTTCAAGGATAATATTTTTTCATGTAACAAAAATTTTATTGGAAAATATAAAATACACAATTTTTTATCAAAACTGTCAAATGAGCAATTTATTTTTAAAAATAATTTAATTTTAACTTTTCTCTTAATAATATAGCTATTATTCTTTATATTAGGTCTACCAAAAAGTTCTATCCATTTTTTAAGTAAAAGAAAATAATATAAAATTATACTATTTATTCTTTTTTTTGATTAACAATATAACTTCTAGTAATATTAGTTTCTTCTGATTCGATGGAAGATTTTAAATTTCATTCGGATAAAATGACTCGTTTTGGAAGCTAAAAACTTATTTAGTGCCTTTTTTACATCTCCATTTACATTATTTTTTTCAATTTAAAATTTTTTGTAATATCAAAAATTAATTATAGTTGGAAGGTATATCTGGAAAAAAATACTCAAAACGTTCTAAGCAAATTCCGCTATTTTTCCTGGGTTATTAAAAAAACGTGGATGTAAAATAACTTTCTTCCTATTAACAAAAACCATTGTTCAAATTGTTGAGAATATTTTTCAAAATTAATCATTTTTTTGGCTTTAGAAGTTCATAACAAATTGGTTCTCTCATATTCTACCTTATAGACATTTTATTTTTTTTACTTAAAGTCGATTTAAATGTTGATTGTTCGGGTTGTCCAGGTGTTCAGTATAAAATTTTATGAAAACGTTTAATAATCACTTATTGACAAAATTTAGATATATTTTATGTTACTCTGATGATGAAATGATCACCGAAATGTGCTTCAGCGATTAAAGTGAAAAATAAATGATTATTGGACATTTTGAAAAAAATATTTTTAGGGTTGTCAATTGTATTTAATTGATTTTACTATAAGACAAGGAATAAATAATGCCTAAAAATTATTTTATTTAAAGACAATAAACTAGTAACAATTATTTATTTTGTAAGAATTCATATTTTATATGAAATTAAATTTATAGATATTCGTTTTAATGTTATTATTATTTTATAAATTGTGTACGAATTAAATATTTTTTTTTAAAAAATATATCCATAAATTAATAAATTATAGCAAACATTATGGTATTTCATTGAAATGTATAAACAAAGTAATATATATTTCTCAAATATTTTTTAAGAATCTTTAATTTAAAAAAGTGAAATTTTTCTTGAGTATAAATATATTCTTTTGACTAACTAGTGAATTATTTTTTAAATCTCTATCTTTCTCTACATATACATATATATATATATATATATATATATATATATATATATATATATAAATATAAATTTAACAATTATTATACAATATATAACTTTTAGCTTTGTTTCAAACTTGGAAAAAACGTTTAATATTGGAATATTAGCTCAATTAGCTGGTGGGTCAATTATTATTTGCGTATCAGCATTTCATTTATCATCGGTTAGTATTATTATTTAGTTCCTATATAATCTTTAAAATCATTTTTTATTCATCTAAAATAATTTTTCAATTTATTTTAGGTTATTTTTTCACTTATATTAATTACTAGGGTCGTTTAATAAGTATGGTAAAAAAGTAAGAAAAACTAAATTGAAAAATGTCATTAAATTAATTAATTGATTAAATTAAAAATAAATAAATTCACCATACTTATCAAACGGCCATCGTATAATATATTTTCTTTAACTTATGTCAGTGTTGAATTTTATTTTGTGTGAAATTTATTGAAAACTCAAAATTAAGTATTTATGTTTTTTTTGCGCTTATAAGTAAGCTATTATTTATATGATAGATAAAATTATATTAATGAGTATGAGAAATATAGAAAATATATATTAAAAAGTACATAATCTATTTTTACAAACAAAAAATTAATATTCATTACCAATTACTTTATTTAATAAAATATTTTACAAAAACAATAATTAAAAAAAGTACTATAAGAAAAAAAAATGGTAATATTTCAAAAACATAGCTTCTAGTTTCATAATGTAGAGTTACTCTTTGACATGCTGTCATCTATCCTTTTTATTCCACCATATTGTAAATACCTCGTGTGATATTTGATTGATGTATTTTAATCTGGACCTGTCTGTTTGTGCCCTTCCAAAACATATTTTTCATTTTTAGAATAGTATTTTTTTCATCAAAATGAACTATTTTTTAATGTTCCAACTCGTTATAAATGAAAATGATTTTTTCCAGCATTCATTGAACAGTACTGCGTTCCTTGCGTTATTTATGTACCTCTTACTCGTGATTAATCAAGTGTTGTTGTATTGTTGGTTTGGTAATGAAATTTTACAGAAGGTATATTTTTTCCGTTTTACTATAAACCTACGTAGTGAAATATTTAATTTCAAGAAAGAAATATTGTTTATAAAAAACATGTTTTATTTGTTTGTATATTTACTGGTATACAGAATTCAGAATTGGCTGATGTTGCTTATAAATCAATGTGGTACGAATCAGGAAAGAAATCTAAATGGATGATATTGTTTTTTATGCAATGTACTAGAAAACCACTTGTATTAACTGTTGGAAAAATTGTACCACTCACACTAGAAACATTTTCAATGGTAAATGATTTTTTGTAAAACTATAATAAGTAATTAAAACATAGTATAATAATTAAAAATATATTTAAAGTGTATATGTATTTAAAAATATTAGTAAAAATTAAAATATAGTTTTTTTTTAAAAAAAATATTAATACAATATCTCTTCAAGTATTTAGTAAATATATTATTAAATTCCACAATTATTAGAAATGCGAAAAATGTGTACCATAAAATTTAAGACAAATACATAACACGTGTCAGGATTGATGGCACGAATATCCTGTCGAATTTCTGACACGAAACTCATAACTCGTGTCTTATGTTGACTTCCTCTTGTTGAGGAATGGGTCAGCGCTTTGGGAGTTATGTTGTAGTGATGGATTGAAGAGCTTTAGGTACGAGGAAATCGTAACCTTTTAACATTTTGTAAACAGTTTTTGAAAAGTTCAGACTAATTCATCAATTGATACTTGTAAAGAGATTCAGTCGCATGTTTTCGTACTATTTCTTTTACAGATCGTATGAGATTAAATTCATGATTTTTATAAGTCATTCAAAGTTAAATTCATATATATTACAGAATTCGTTTAAAACAATTTACATCCTTTTATAAAATTAAATACGAGATATAAGACGTCAAAATAATTATAAAAAAACGTTTTATTTAATTCTCTTTTTTTAATATTTGATAATAAAATTATAGTGAATAAACTTTATATTATTAATATATGATTTATAAACATATATATATATATATATATATATATATATATCTTATTGTTATACATATTCACTAAATCTACTACACACAATATTTGCAAGTTTAAAATATTAAAAAAATATTTTATTAGTTGTTTGCTATATAACTTTATAAATATTTGATAAAAATATGTAAGATATTAATAAACCATCTTCTTAATATAAAATAAAAAATGTATATTTATCAGAAAAATATTTTATTAACAATATTTTATGAACAAAGTTTTTTATTGAACCGTTTAATATTAATTTTAGTCAAGTACTTGTACGATCATACGACTATTAATAAAATTTTCATAAAATTATTTACGAGAAATATTTGAACTATTTTTCAATACTCTATGTTTTCACAGAATATGCATTCAAAAATTTATTAATATATATATATATATATATATATATATATATATATATATATATATATATATTTTCAGATTCTTAATACAGCATATTCCTATTTTTCTGTTTTAAAAACAGTTCATAATAAAAACTCTTAAAATATATTAAAAAAAATATTATGATTATGAAAAGGTAATTGTGTATATTATATATATATATTTAATAATATAAATAATTAATTTATTTTATTCCTTATATTTTTAGGTAATGCCCCATAATCATATAATAATTTTTTTCAGAAAAAAATATTTGTAATTATTTTTTTTAATTACCATTATATTGTATTTCAGTGTGTATGAAAAATATTTTCTGTCAATAAATTATAATAACGATATTTCTATTAATTATTTAATATTCGATAAAATATTATCTTTATAATTAAATATTCAATATGATATTTGAATGTATAAATCTACAAATTATTTTTAAGTAGTGAAAATTTCAATAATATTTTATGAAAATGTTATTATTATAAATTTATTTTTTCATACTTTTATTACTACATTATGAAATTTGATAAAACTTTTAAAAAAAATCTTGTTTAATATATTTATTCATGAAAATTTGTATGTAACAATTCTATCTCTTTTACAGAGTGGTATTTAATTCTAAATGATCTAAATTTTATAATAATTCGATCAGAAAATTTTAGGAAATGAAATATGCCTTAGTGAAAAAAATTGAGAGAAGAGAATTATTGAACACATAATTTTGAAATATTGTAAAGAATGATTTATTTCTGTAAAAGTTAGTTAAATGCAATTTAAAATCTTTTGTATTTTATATATCATCATCATCATAACTCTCTTTCTATTCACTGCTTGATGAAGGTCTTTCCCAAAATTTTCCACTTCGACCGATTCAATAAATTTTTCTTCTAATCCATTCAGGAGAATTTGTTTATATTTTTGTCCCATCTATCCCTAGGTGTCTTCCTGGACCTTATATATTTAGATACCTAATCAATAACTTTTATTGGACCATCGATGGTCCTATGTTCTTGCTATGTGACCAGTCCATCTACATTTTAAATTTCTCATTTTTTCTATAACATTCGTAACTTTTTCTTTCCAATCCATTCAATTTCCTTTCTATCTTTTCGTATCATTTCTTACATACATCTTTCCATGCTTTTTGTATTGTTTGGTATTGCTAATATATATATATATATATATATATATATATATATATATATATATATATATATATATATATGTTGTGTGTATGTGTGTAAATTCGAAAAATAAAACTACTTTTATAAAAAATTAAATTCAAATATTACTTTAATTGAAAATAATTGAAAAATATTAATAATCAAAAATAGCTTACCTTTATGGCCAACAAAATTTATATTTTCCTAGAAACAAAACGAAATTACTCTTATTTTATTTTTTCTAATTATAAGTTTAAACTACCTATTTAAAGGAAATATTGTTTTTATAATTAATATTTATACGTATTTTTTCTCTGTGTTGGGTATTATATTGTTAAAACATATATTAATATTTTAATGGAAGAAATTTGATATAGTTTATTTTATAATATTTATTTATAAATATTACATTTCAAAACGAATTTCTCTCATTTTGATTTGTACAATACTACATATATAATTAAATGAAAATACTGTTTAAAACCTATTATTTTTTCCTCACAATTATATATATTTATCATGTTTTATAAACTAATGAAACATTTTCTAAATTTGCATCAAAAATTGAAATTTAATCAATAAATACTCGTTTAATTTCCGAAATTATAAAAGAAAACAAACAATTTAAGTAAAATAAATTTAATAGAACAAACAATAAAATAAAAATGATATAATTCGTCGAGACAAAAATCTGTATGTACATTAAAACTTTCTAGAGATCGTTGATGGACATCCTTACATTATGAACATGTACAGATTAAGCTATTGTTGTATCATACTAGTGAATTGTTTTGAAAAACTTTTGAGTAACTGTGCTCTCGGCGTCTTGTAACTGTTCTCGAAACAAACTTGCTTCATTTATTTTCATAACGACTTAAATGTCCTCAGGTAATTCGTACTAACAACGTAGCTGTTTTAAAATCATGAATGAATAAATTATAAACTGTTCGTTGTCGGTTCTTATTTATTTTTTACATTTGTACCAAACTATACAATTAGTTATATTGTTTGTTGGTTTTGAAAAATTTCAATCAGCATCATTTCTGTATATTTCTTTATTCGTAGAAAATTGATCAATAAACAATATAGAATTGACTGATTTTTGCAAATAACGAATATTTTCATTTTTAATATAATAAAATCAGAAAAAAACAATCCTAATTTTCTTATTTGCCATAAAAATTTATTGTCCTGTATCCATCAATATCGAACTTTAACTTGATCAATAAATTGCCCACGCTTTCATTTCCTGTTTACCAAAATATATACATATATATATATATATATATATATATATATATATATATATATATATATGTAAAAGAACGCATGCACGCCGACCTTCCTCGACACTGACAATAATAAAGCAACGATATCATCAGTGAGTCGATGCGTTGACACAAAATAAGGAAGTCGATAGAAGCTACCAAGAGAGGCATTGATGAGAATGAGAATAGAAGAGAAATGGATTGGACTATATCCGGGTACGAAACTCAGCTCCAGATTTAACGTGACAATATAGTGAATGACAGAATCGTGTCTGTGACTTGTCTTTCGCTAGCTTGAACCATCAAATCACAGAGCGTTTAGAATTGAATCAAATCCAGTTGTTTAGCAGTGCTCACGTGATATGGTTTAGTTATTCGGATGTAATTATGCCATTTCGAAACGAGATAATGAAAACGTATGCAATCACATTCGACAATTATTGTTATTATAACAAACTTTAATTAACTTTAATGGTATAGTTATTCAGATTACATTTTACAGCTTATATATATATATATATATATATATATATATATATATTCACATATAAATATCTGTATTAGTAAATTCGTTTCATTAACCCTAATATCAATTTAATTCTCCAATTCTGTTTATTCACTTCAGTTAGAATATATAACGTTATTTAATAACGTGTAGTATTGAATATTTCAATTTAAAATCACTTTAAATCTATCAGTTTTCAAGAAAATTCAAGTTAAAATTAAAAACATTAATTTTTCAAAAAACGCAATTAAAAAAAATAATTGATTACTTAAAATCAAAATCTATTTAATAATTAATTACTTATATAAAATATAGTATTTTAAGAATATATAACGTTATTTAATAACGTGTAGTATTGAATATTTCAATTTAAAATCACTTTAAATCTATCAGTTTTCACGAAAATTCAAGTTAAAATTAAATACATTATTTTTTTAAAAAACGCATTTAAAGAAAATAATTGATTACTTGAAATCAAAATCTATTTAATAATTAATTACTTATATAAAATAAAGTATCATTTAAAAAACGTCCCTACATGTTTATTTTTAATAAAATACAAATTATTTGGAATTTTTTCAAGCTGTTTTTTCATTGAAAATTTGATTCATTACAAATATAAGTTGAACAGAATATCGTTCAAATGTCCACCACGATTGCATCTGTAGGTATTAATTCGAATATCAAAATTTTGAATGATTTTTCGACATTTTGCTGGATTTATTTCACGAATTGCAACTCGAATGTTGTTCTTTAGGTCATTAATTGTTTGTGGATTGTTAAAAAGACTTGACTTTTCAAAAAACCTCTCAAAAAAATCTAATGCTATTAAATCGTATGATCTTGGTAGTCAATTGAAATCTGCATTTCGTAAAATTACATGTTGACGAAATTTCGATCGCAAATATTGAATGTTTCCTCGAGTTGTATGACATGTAACACCGTCTTGTTTAAAATAGACATCAAACACATCAATATCATTCAATTCTGGTCATAAAAAATCACATAAAATTGATTGGTATTACTCAGAATTTGAAGTAACAGCATTTCCAGCATTATCTTCAAAGGAAAATGGTCCAATGATTCAATTTGTCCAAAATGCACGCCAAACAGTGACTTTTTGTGGGTGTAGAGATTTTTTATGAATAACACGAAGATTTTTATCACCCCAGATACGACAATTTTGCTTATTAACGAATCCATCCATTGTAAAATGAACTTCATCACTAAACAATTTTTTTTCTTGAAAACAATGGATCTGTTGTTCGTTATTCAGTAATCCAACTAGCGAAATTATGATGTTATAAATGATCTCTCTCTTTCAATTACTGGGTTAATTGAATTTTATACACGTGTAAATACAAATCTTTATGCAAAATCCTCCATAAAGAACCATATGTCCAATTTTTGCAAATGACGTGAAATTGATATTGTCGGTTAATTTAAATAGTTTTACTTACAGCAGCAGTATTTCCATTTGTGCGTATTGTTTTTGGTTTATCAGTAACACAATCAGATTTTTCGAATTTTTTATTAATCTTTGAATTTAAGACTGATTTGGCTGATTATTTACACCAAAAAAAAATCACGAATTTTGCAATGGGTATTTTTTAAAGAACGCTCATTTTCATAATAATTTATAAAAATGTATTGTAAATGCATTGCTGCAATGTAAACCTATTCTTAGTTAAAATTGTAACCTTCTACTAAAACCAAAAAAGCTTATTATGTCATTTGAAAAGACATGATGTATAAAAATTTTACAGTGCTGATATCTGGGCGTCACATTTGGATGATCCTGTATTTATTTTATTAAATACACAATAAAATTTAATATTTGAAAATATGTTGCAAATACTTCTTAATACATTCGTTTCTAAATAATTTGTATACAAAAATATGTATATATATATATATATTTATATATATATATATATATATGTGTGTGTGTGTGTGTGTTTATCTATTTCAATTGTATGACAAAAACGCATTATTTCGTACAATTTAACCATATCTCAACGATTCGATTAATTACAATCTTATCTCAACTTCAACAATGCAACATTTCTACAAACTTGACATCAAAACATGCTCATACTCTCGAACATATTCTCAAGTTGTTAATCTCTAAAGTACTCGAGTTGTTCAAGTAAAGATTTATGTCGTAAACTAGAGATCATGATGTCGATTTTCTATTTATGAACTTCGACAAAGAAAAATATTGATCGATAATTAACATTGATCTAATAAAAAATATCATTGGTTAAGGACAAAAAAATTGAACGCAAGTCGAAAAAAAATAACATCCAATTATGATAAAATGCTTGTCGTAAAGTGAAACTTAGTAAAAGTCCATCCGTTTCAGACGTTCTGATATAACGATAACATAACTAAAAAGAGAATAATGAACCTAAAACTTTGATTAACTATCATCTCGAAAGTTATTATTACCACAATGTTGAAAGTAAGTCAAAAGTAACAATACAAGTGAAATAAAAAAGTTCAAAAAGTTTAGTTTTCTGTGTTAGTAAATCGGAATGTTTGAAGAAACATTTTATGGTTTAGTGTGTGAATCTTTTTTATTTTATTATTGATTCGTTTTGTGTTCGATTACATGTAAAAGAAGCTTTTTATAGAGTTGTTTTTTTTAAGAAATTTCAAATTAGAAAAGTACGTTATTTGTTTTAAAAATTGATAAATTCACTTTACACAAATGAATTATCAAAATTTAGATTTTATAACCCAGAACTCTGATGATAATGCCATTGTTGTCGAAATGTGAATCAGTTAATAAGGAAAGAAAATTAACAATAAAAAATTATTAAACTCTTTTTTAATATAATGTAGTATTGGTGTGATAATTTATTTGTGTAACAGAAAAATATTTTTTTTAAATAAACAGTTTTATTTTTTAAATACGAATTTTCGATTATCAAACACAAAAATTCGTTAATAATAGAATATCATTAATGAAAATGAAACAAGTATTTTGCTATTCTCTCTATTGTAGGATTTTATGTTTAATTTTTTAACATTTTAACTTTTTATATCAACAATCATCTTTTAAAAAAATAAAAATAAAAATGCTCGTTATTATTCTTGTTTAAAATGAATAATTATTCCATTTATTATATTCATTAAAAGAATTTTTCGATTAAAAAGTTACCAAAAATAAAATGTTATTATGTCGAAAAGAATTAAAAATAATATATTTTCATACATACTTTTAAACATGTTAATAAATATTGATGTGTTAAAGTAAATTTTTTGTTCTTTTTCAATACAAGATCAAAAAATATATTATTAAATTCGACAGTGTGACTTAATGAATAAATAAAACATTTTCGCATATTTTTGTTAACGTTATATATATATATATATATATATATATATATATATATATATATATATATATGTATGTATGTATTGGACTGAATAAAGAGAAAAAGAGATAAAGTGTTACATAAAATATTCTCGTTTTGTAAAAAAGCAAACTCGGACGCGAGAGAATAAAAAGGGCTTTCAAATACAACAACGTATATACAGGTTCATAATAAAACAATTAAAAATATAATTAAATTACAAAACTCTCCCAAAAAATTAATTTCGTACGCTATGAATAATATTGAAATAATTATACAAATTTTAAATAATGAAAAGTTCAACAGCAGGCGGCGATACTTGAAGAGGAGGAGTCCGGTGAAAGTATTCGAGGTTTGTATGAGTCGAATGGTCGGGAGTTGAAGTTGTGCCTCCGGGTTATTTTAATTTACATAGCGTTCCATTATCAAGAAGACACCCTGACGTCATTCTGTCTTCATAACAATATCATAATGACATTCTCATTATTTTAATTTTGCAATCCGTTGTCTGAGAAGTGGATATACATTCGTGAAAAGATGTTCTTCCAGTGCTCGGTTCCAAGATTATTGAAGAAACAATAGAACGTAATTTAGTTCCCGGCTGTTTATATTTATGCCTCATATATATATATATATATATATATATATATATATATATATATATATATATATATATAAATTAAATGTATGTATAAATACGCCGTTGATTTTCGATTGATGTTATTTTTCATTAATAAAATTCATTGTACAAGTATGTACCCGAATAATTTCTATCAGCTCATACTGAATGTAACATTTTTGGAGTTAATTTTGACTTTAATAATCTCTCTCGGAATTCTCGAGGAAATTTATTATGAATCAGAACGTTTACTATACGATATTAAAATACTGTTTGGTAGTTATTCACAGATTGTATATTTTTACAATATCTGATAAATTAAATTTGTTCATACATATTTATATTTTTTGAATAAACAAACAATTTATTTTTAAAATGTACAATTATTTACAGTAATATGATTTTTAGTATTAAAATAACATGACTACCACAATGATTTTTTTAGATAAATAAGAAAAAATCATTTATGTTTATTATTTTATCATTTTTAATATTTTTTAATGCTGTCTAAAAAAATACTTAAATGTGATAATTTATTTTAAGATTAAAATTCTTTTTATATTGACCCAAATGATTCATTTTAAGATTGTATTTCAATTTCTATAATTTTAAAATCTGATTTATTTTCCATTTTTTCTTGTAGAAGAAAAATAATATGGATTTTATCACAATTCTAATCACAAACATAATTTATTATAAACTTAACACGTCAGTTAACAATCAATTATATTATTCAGTAACTACAAATACTTTCTTAATTAAATCGTTTATGGAAAATTTTATTCCTTTATAAAAAATCTCATTTAAGAATAAAATTAAAATAATTATTAGAAAATAATTGATAATAAAATATGTTAGTTTTAAATTATTAAAAATATAATAACACAGTAATCGTATTTTGATTTTTAATAAATTTAATATTTCCAAAAATAATAAATTCAATCTTGATACAATTTGATAAATGATATAAAACGAACTAAATTACTTATCACGATTTTAATAATATAGGTATATCGAATAATTTTTCCATTAATTTGAAATTTGTTTATCGTTTACTGAAAATATCGATTTTGTTTGGAAAAAACAATGATTGGTTAAACGCAGCATCGAATTTATAAGAAGCGATCTTCTCCTCGTTTCAAATAATAATAGATACGGCATTGCGAATCAAAAAGGGTGCCCGATCGGGGGGTATACGATTTTAAACCATGTTAAATTATGCGGTGATCGCCATACCGTTCAGTTGACTAGTGGGGAAGTAACAGCACTGTTTGGGTGGCGGCGTTGGCTGTTTTCCTCAAAATCAATTAATCAGAGTGTATGCTGTGCAAATACCACAAGCGGGACTAATCTCCTCGATTCAATACCTCACACTCTTTTACTCGTCACTCGTACACCCATTGCCGGAGAAACCTACTCGCAAGTTCATCCATAGGCATATAACTATCTTAAATTGCTTCTCTCTTTACAACAAATACACAAATATGTATATATATATATATATATATATATATATATATATATATGTATGTATGTATGTATGTATGTATGTATGTATGTATGTATGATAAAACCAAATACATTAATATAAATTATTTTACAGTTGTTAATTTTCAAAAAGTCCAAATGTACAACATTGATTTTTCATTAAATTTCAATTATATATACATATATATATATATATATATATATATATATATATATATATACACATTTGTATGTATTTGTATAAATATTTAATCGATCTAAAACAATTTTATATAAATATGATCACAATTTACATATATCGAAAAAAAAACAATTTTTCCAAAGGATGAACAAAATATAACACGTGTTAATGTTCTTGAGTCGGGTCGAACCTCCGGTTTGTCGCTTTAACCCCATTTCAAAACTTTAACAATATTCAACATATCGATAGAATGGAATCTAATGATTGAAAGCACGAATAATAAAGCAATAATAAACGCTTCGGTCCCTCTCCATCGTACTGTCACTCTACATCGACTGTTTCTAAAGATGCACACGCATCATTGACTATTCTGATTTTAGAAATAACTCGATCGTTCGATCATGCACGACGACAAAAGAATGGGCATTGGTGCGTGAGTATATAAAATCTTGTTGAAAGAGTCACTAGACGGTGGACAGTAGTGAATCGAACGAAAAGAAAACGATCGTCGCGCGTTAAAACATTTATTCTTTCTGATAGTCGAAATCACAATGGATGAAATGGCGTTAACAGCTGATCGGAGTAGATGTATATATCGTTTTTATAATTGTAATTTTTGGTCATATTCTAAAATAAATAGAACGTTAACTTCTATAATACGAAAAATTATATATATATATATATATATATATATATATATATATATATATATATATGTAAAGAGAGAGAGAGTTAAATACAAATGTAAATAATCCATGGATAAACAGAACAGAGATATAAAAAAATACATCGAAGTAAAATAAAAGAGAAATGCATTGGATCTCTTGAAATAGAAAATTTTTGGAGACACCTTCATCCTGCAGTGGATTAAAATAATATATACTATATATATATATATATATATATATATATATATATATATATATATATATATATATGACAAAAAATAAGTAATTATATATTAGAGTATTAATTTATATATTATTGAAAAAATCATAATTAAATTTGTGTTAAAAACATTTTTTTAAAAATATGTTTTCATTTTTATTTTAAATAATTTGTGTGATAATAAACAAATTAAAAATCTCCAAACACCAAACATTATAATAAGTTACATTTTTTTAAAAAAGCATTTTTTACATTTTTTTAAACATTATAATAACTTACATTTTTTTAAAAAAGTTGTTTTCATTTTGATTTTAAATAATTTGTGTGATAATAAAAAAATTAAAAATCTCCAAACACCAAACATTATAATGTATTTGTCTTTTGAAAAAAAGTTAATTTAAATATAAGTCATCTAAATATGACGCCTAAATTTGTGTTTTATTAAAAAGAAGCTATACACATGTTTCCCTATACACTACCCTATACACATATTTCCCCATACACTACCCTATATACATATTTTCTCATACAATACCCTATACACATGTTTCTTTTTAATAAAACGTAAATCTAGGCATCACATTATATTTACTATTTACTATATAATATATATATATATATACTATTTTAAAAATATATATAAATTAAAATTTCTATATATGTACGAGGGTCGTTTGATAAGTATGGTAAATTTATTTATTGTTTAATTTAATTAAATTTTTCAATTTAGTTTTTTTTATTTTTTTATCATACTTATCAAACGACCTTCGTATATATAATATACATATTACTTTTCTAGAGTAAATATTTTTTTTTATATAAATTATCTTTCTTACTATACACACTCACACACACACAAACATATATTTATATATATATATATATATATATATTTAATATTCTTGTGTATCTATTATTAATTATCTATTTTAAACATACATTTATTTATTATTAGTGATGATTGAGTTTGAACAAATAGTAATAAAAATAATTATTTTTAAAAATATATATTTAAATTTCAATTTGAGTAATTCATTTCATAATAATAAAAATCGTACACAAAATTAATTACCACAATAATAAATTATTTCTTTAAAAGAGTTAAATATTATTTTTAATTTTCCTATTTCTCTCTTTGTACAAATATATATATATATATATATATATATATATATATATATATATATATATATATATATATATATGTATGAATATATTGTTTTTTTATATACATAAAATTATTTATGTATGATATATTATTATTTAAAAAAATTATCTCTATATATTGTTGAAAATGTGAAAAAGTATACAATTACCGAAAATGAAATGACGTCATTAGTAATTAAAAGTTTGTATTCAACTAAATATAACCTGAAGGATATTCTTTGTTTTTGAAATGAACAAAAGATTTAGATAAGTTCTACTAGTTAAATGAAGTGAAATTTCATTCTAGAAGTAGAATTTGTTATGGGATAAAGGAGTGAAAATGATGTAAATACTTTGGAATGAAACTGAGTTAATTTGTAATTACATAACCTCTATAATTAGTAAATCATTCTAATTAAAATTAATTATATTATTTCAGATAAACAATTTAATCATTTTTAAGGAATATTTAAAATATTAGAATTTAATAAAAATATAATTTTAACACTACAATTTAATTGTCTTAAATTTTTATTTTAATTTTTAATATGTCTAAATTTAAATTAAAATTTATTCATAACTAAAATTTAACATTGTGTACATCCAAATGTGACGCCTACATTTGTGTTTTATTAAAAAGAAACATGTGTGTAGTTTCTTTGCAATAAAAAACAAATCTAAGCATCAAATTTGAATGACCCTCTCTTTCTCTCTCTCTCTCTCTATCTATCTATCTATCTATGTATATATATATATATATATATATATATATATATATATATATATAAAATAAAATTTTTATAATAATAGAAAAGGACTATATTAAATTAAACTAGAATAATTAAAAATAGAATTGATTTTTAATATTTACTTTTACTTTGTATCATTCTATATTAAATTATATATATATATATATATATATATATATATATATATATATATATATATATAAGTATTGATATATGTATGTATATGTATATTTCTTTTACAATATATAATATTGTAAAAGAATAATAAAGTTATTTACAACGCAAATAAAAATAAAGTAGTATTAAAAAAAACGGAACTAATAAAACGTACAAAATATCGGTAACATCGAATTTTTTTCGCATTGAAAATCTATATTTAAATACGGTACTGGTTCCGTGCGTCATTTCCTATTATCCGACATGTAATATATGTACTTTATTCAATCTGAATTTTCCACTTCCACATATATCCTGATATAGTGTCACAAATTCAATGAAATACCTTCATCTGCACGTTAAACTACAACTATGTGTGTATGCATATATATATATATATATATATATATATATATATATATATATATGTATATTTGCTTTGTAAACCATTTAGTTATTATGCTGTTATTGAAATACATGTTTCTGAATAGACAACTCGTAAATCATTTTTAGTATAGTATTTGGAAATATTTTTGTAGATTTTTTTTCATTTTCCAGCTTTTAATAAATTGATAATTTTTAGAATTCGTTAGTTTTGGTATAAACATATTATCTTCTCTCTCTCTCACACACACTCTCACTCACACACACATGTCCTGGAATGTAATTAAAAAAAATTAAATACTATTTATATTTTATCTGCAATGGAATTAACGTACAGTTATTTAAAAATTCTGGTAATTGAGATGAATAAAAAATAATAATTTAAATGAAATTTAAATGTTATATTCTGATATAAAATTCATTTTGTTTGATGAAATTTTTAGTTATTTTTAAAAATAATATTTCGTGATCTTAATCGTCATTAAATGTACTATATAATTATATATCTGAATTTTAGAATATGAATTTTTAGTATTTTTTTTTCTAAAAAATAATTTATTTTTATATACAGATTACTCATGAATTTTACACAATAAAAATTTAATAGATAGAAATATAGAATATTATTTATCTCAAATACTGATTTTATTACTACTTTTATTTTCCTATTTAATTTATAACGATTATATACTGTAGTAGCATAATATATAATATATTACCTTTTTAACGAATTCAATAATACTCAAGAAAATGTTTAAAAAACTGCACTATTTTTCAATTAATCACTACAAAGAAATATTACTTTTAAAGATTTATATGATTTGGTCTATACAGGATATTTGTAGTTACATAATGTACTATTTCAGTTCTAAGTATATATCCGTTTAGTATATGAAAGAAAATAAGAAGAAAATAAATAAATTTATTCATATTGCTTTCATGTCAACGTTTAAGTATCATTGTGTAAATATATATGATTAATTATACTGTTTAAAAGATTATAACAATTATTTAGGAGATAAATTCATATGAAAGTAACAACATACTACATAATTTCGCAAATTCCGTTGATTATAATTACGTAATTAGTTTTTTCCTGTTCTCATCTGCAAAGATTTACAGATAAAGGAGTATGGAATTAATATCGAAACAAATAAACGGATATCATTTCGCGTTTTAATATCATTCATAATGGCGAAACGTGGTCTGCAGCGAGAGGTAGTTAAATTTAACACCATGAAAATGATCTTTGTGTCTGTAGACGTATATCTCACGGAAGATTCTGTATCCACAGTCGACTAGTCAGATTTAATGACATGGCCACACTTGCGCTGTAGTTGTCCGCCTGCAAATATGAACTGTAATGAAACCGCAATCGAGAATAATATTCAAACTTTACAATGATAACGTGTTAAATGATCTTTCAAAATTTAACTGCCACTTACACTGTGATTTATTGGTACTCGATGGACAGTTATGGGCGATTTTTTCAAATAAATAATACCGGACATTGTTTCAGTTTTTTTTTTGGAGTAAATTATTTTTAAAAAATATTATTCTATTAATCTAAATTTCAGAAATACTTATATATATATATGTGTGTGTGTATGTACATCTATATATGATAACAATATTCATTTTGGTAACAATACAAAATGATAACATATGATTTGTGGAAATGTCTCTTAAAATGTCCAACTTTCTTAAAAAAATAATATTTGATCAATATATTTCATATATTTCTATAAAATTATCTCTGGGTAATGTATTTGATTTAAATACTTTTAAGAAAAAATATTATAACAAAATATTACAGATATATTTATTTAAATATCTTAAAAAAAAATTACTCTCGTAGATGTACATATTTTCTTTAAGCAAGTAAAAAAAGTTATTTTCTTATTTAAAGTACAAGTGTAAGAAATAACTTTAGTAATTATAAATTTAAATATTCTATGAAATGAAATGAATTTTAATAGCGATTTATCGTTTATTTTAAACATTTATTCATTATTAATAGCTTTCAGTAAAAAATATTTCAAAACTTCTTCATTCCGTTAAACAAAAAAAGATGTAGTTCTTTTTATGTACAATACAGAAACTTTCATATATTAATTTTTATTCAAATGTATTTCAGTTAAATTATTTCTTAAGTGTTTCATATTTTAAGTAATATTTATATTTATTTCAAATATTAATAAATAAGATTTGTAAAAAATATTGTTTTTTTTATTTAAAAAATTGTTAATACAAATTTTATTTTATTTTTAAATTGTTTTTTAATATTTTTATCAAAAATTTAAAATATATAAACAATTTATATCCGAATATACAAAAATGGTTCGTTAATATTTATATAAGATTATTTTTTGAAATTAATTTATTAATAAATATTATTTTTTTTATTAGTATTTTTATTTATCTAGGAAAAAAATATTTGTCTGGATATTTTTTAAGATTTAGATAAAACGTAAATATTAATTTTTCTTTATTTACAAAAAAATATTTTATTTGTGATATTTTATTTGCTAGATAATTAGTTTATAAATGTTTTAAATTATTATTACCATTGATAAATAAAAATGTTTTTTCCTCGAGTAATTTATATAAGCTTAGAAAAATATTTTATTTTAAAAATTCTATATGAAAAAAATACTGTTACTATTTTATGTCAAGAAAATATAGAGTAGCCCAAATAAGACTGAAGGGTTTATACATACATTTATTTTCTTACTGTAATTTACTGTTCTTTTATGTTCTTCAATATTATCTGGATTATCTAATTATGTTATAAATAAAATTGTTTGAATTGTAAGTAAATATAGTAATTGATAAATCAAAATTGATTTAATAATAAATATTTTCTATCGCTCTGAAACAAAATTAGAATTTCAAATTTTATTGTATTTTTTTATTATATTGAAAATTAGGTATTTATAATTTATATTGCTATTTTAAAAAAAAAAATAGTTACAGTACTCTATTTTATTTATATTAACCACACATGTACTTCTTACTAGTATTATTTTTTTGTATTTGTAAATTAAGTATTATTTATTAATTGACATAAAAGTTTACAGTCTATTACAGTCATCAAATCTATTTACAAATCATTTGACTTTAAAATATCAACGAACATAGAAATCGAACATAAACTTTCATTAAAATATTCGAATTTTTGTTGAAAAACTTTTAGATAGCAATTAAACAGTTACGAAATAATCTTAAGACGAGTTGTTTTTAATGAAAGTACAAATATACCGAGGAAATTTCAAACAGTTCACGATAATTGTTCGAATTTGCTGATTAGACCTTCTTACTGTTTAATTTCAACTGTTGATTTTCCTCAGTGAACTTTTTGGTACAATGCCAACAGATGTTACAGTTGAATCCTTTAGTTCAGTTCACATTTTATATGAACGTTTGTAATTATCTTTATTTTCATAATAATTCAAACATCATTTGGTAATGAATTCAGATAATACATTACAATTTCCGTATTCGTTATTTATTCAAGTGCGATACTTATTTCATATTTACATAGTGGAAATATTTTCTTGGAAATACTCCTGCTTTCAATCATTTATTTATTGATTCAATCGTTATTTGATATATGGAACATTTACAAATTTCTACTATACTAAATTGTGCATAATGTAATTTTGGACACAGTTCACTTTTTAAAAACTACTATTAATTTAACACGTGTTTTTTATACTCGTTTCTAGTTTTTGGATTATTTTAATATAGGTTACTCTTATTTGCTGGCAAAAATTAATACAGATGCTTTTGTTACCATTTTTCCCACATGCTTTTAAATTATCCCTTTGGCAAAATATTTTTTGGAAAATTACGTTATTGCATTAAAAGGCATTTTAAAATGTCATTTCAAGTTTTGAAAAATATATATAGACAAAATTAGTGATGAATTTTTATCAAATGAGCTCTTAAAAATCATTTCAAGTTTTGAAAAATATATATAGACAAAATTAGTGATGAATTTTTATCAAATGAGCTCTTAAAAATAAAAACACAATTTTTAAAAATAGTTACTCCATAATATATAATATAAAATAATTTAGTACATAATAAATACCACAAAATCATATTATTTATATATTTTTTAGATTTATTAATTTATTGTGAGTTTAATAAGTCTGAAAATAATGCACAGATGTCAAAATTCGTATAAGAAAAAAATTAACCATATGTGAATACTAAACACTATTATCAAAAAATTTAATTTTAAAAATCAATGATTTATTTATATAAAAATAAATTACCCATAACTCGATATGAATAATATATTTTTTTTAAAAAAATGTATAAGAATGAAATTTTTTTTTGAAAATTACAAGATATTATCACCTGATTTTATAATTTTGTAATAGTATTTTAATTAGATTTTGATAATAATGATATGACCATCGAAATGTGTATCAGCTAATAAAGAAAGCAATAAATAATTATTAAATATTTTTTATAAATGTTCAAATGATTCGTTTACATTAAAATATATAGAGTCATGTAAATGTGACGCCTAGATTTGTGTTTTATTAAAAAAAATGTGTATAGTTTCTTTTGTTGCTTTTTACTGAAACATAAATCAAGGCGTCACATTTGGATAACCGTATATTTTCCACCATACCAAAACAGAAAATACTCCTATAACGACTTGAAAGTAAATTTCAAATCGTTTATATTTTTATCACAAAAATGTTTTTTACACTGCAAACATCGAATTCATTTAAAATATAATATTTACGGATATATATTTTTATTTTATTTATATTTTCACACTTTAAAATTATTATTCTGAGAAAATCTTAAAACGTTTACGTTGAAAAATATTTATATACTTGAACAACTAGCGAAATTGAAAGCTAATTTAATATTTCCAGACACAACAATAACATTTATATAGATTATATAGGTGGCTCAAATGAGACCGAAGGGTTTAAACATATATTTACTTACTTACTATCGTTCTCTATCCTTTACTATTCTTTAATCTGTGTGGATACTTCTTATACACTATAAACTAGCAATAAGTATGTGGTTTTTACAAGAATGTTTCATGAATTTAAAATAAATACTCTTAGAATTGGAAGTTAATAATATAATAATATTTATATAAATAAATCATTCGAATAAACAGTTTTTCAGCTCGTTTTTGCTCATGTACTACTCAAAGGTTATCCTATAAAACTCATACTGAATAATTGATATTTGAGTGTATATATATATATGCTTGTACATACATATGTATACATTGTATATAAGACCTTTTATCTATGGCCCACCCTATCGTACACGGGTCACAGAATTGTTTTGGTGATTTTTTTCTACGTCACAGTGTGGCGTATGTGGTCGTATCGACGCTGGGTTTAAAACCACAGGCGTTTTAATTAAAAATACCATCAGCATTTCGAAGGTTTCATCCCACACGGTACGGTGAAGGTGTAACATTACGCCCATTTGTTATTTCAATACGATTGTGGGTAGGCGGAGGTTTGTTACTTCAGTAATGCCTGTTTCTCGACAGAGTGTTTGTCTTTATTCTTTATACACGTTAACTGAAATGTGGTTTTGTTGTTTGTTATTTTTTGATTGTCGAAAAAATAATTCATCCACTCACACGTGCACGTTTGTATATAAAAATAATGTATAAAAAATACGGAAGGGTTTCGTTTTTTGTGTAAGTATAAAAAATATTTTTATACTAGAATTCGTCCTTGATTGAAGAAAAAAATATATTTCCAAGAATCGAACGTTCGCCAAAAGCAATTAATTTAAGTAATTAAAGTTATATTCATAATACGAAATTATTTATTTACTTACAAAACGAATTCCTTACTTAACAACCAATTTATTTTAACAACGTCTCGATGTTGAACAAATCGTTAACGTAGGCTCCGTTCTAAAGAATTCATTCACTCGTAAAGATCAGCTTAACAATGAGTAAATTAATCTTGAGGCCATTATTAGAAACATCAGTCGTACGCAATTAATTTTGACAGACAAGCATACTTTTAAAGTTTTTTTTTCTTTTCCTTATTACTGATAATCAGTCAACCGTGAGTAACACGAATGAAAGAGATTTATCCTTTGCTTCCGCGAGTTTCGTCTGTAACGTCTGGGACAATGGTCGACCGTAAACGTAAACTTTACATTGAGTGCAAGTATAATTTTTCACTTTTACCAGTAATGAATTCACAGATTACTGACTAATAATTGAAGTTATTTGTAAGAATTTTTCGTTCAAATTTAATATAAATTTTATCAATGAATTTCTCATACATACAAATATATATATATATATATATATATATATATATATGTGTGTGTGTGTGTGTGTGTGTGTGTGTAAAAATATAACAAAAATAAATTAGCATTGCTTATAATTTATATCAATTATAATATTTATTTTTTAAATTAATTTATTTAAAAAAAATTTTCATTTGAATGCCTTTATTTAATTACTTTTTTATTATTATTGTATAATAAAAATCTTTCTTCTCTCTCTCTCTCTCTCTCTATATATATATATATATATATATATGTATATACATATACATATATATATATATATATATATATATATATATATATATATATATATATACGTAAATAATTTTTTCTGTGCATCATTTCTGTCGAATTTGTTGAATATAGAACATTTTCAGTGAATATCCTCAAGAAACTATTATCTGGAGAAAAGAAAAATATTGAACAAGACATGCAGATCGAATACAGTATTTCCCTGATGCGTTGTGCATACTATATGAAAAGCATCAATTGAGATAGAAGATGTTTATCATATATGTACAAACCCTGAACGTGACATATATATATATATATATATATATATGTATATGTGTGTGTGTGTGTGTATGTATGTATAATGTACATCTATTGTAGTTTATAATCCTTTCTATGTCAGAATTGTCGTCGACTATATATTTATGTTGACTCGCTGACAATCTAAATTAAAATAAGCACTTTATGTAGTTTAAAGTGAATAAATAGCAACCAGGATAATAATGAGAAGTGAAATATTATTTTATTAAAAAGGGTTATAACGTTTTGGAAAATATGTATAATATGTGACTTGTAGTTGAGTATTTCATTTTAAATAATAATGTTTTTTAATAAAGCAAAAAGTTTGGATACAGTAATATTTTTTTAAAAAAAATACTAGTGTATTCTAAGTTCGAAGTCTTTGAACTCTCTCTCCTCTTTTCTCATTCTCTCTCTCTCTCTCGCACACACACAAGCATATATTTACATGCATACTTCATAATCATTCCCTTTCCATCCATTGCTGGATGATAGCGTCTTCCAAAAATGTTCATATCGAATAATGCAATGCCTTTTTCTTCCATTTCACTCAGATGATTTTCCTTATGTTTCTTTCCTATCTGTCCATGGGTTTCTTCTGGTATCTTTTAATATTTCTAGAATCCTAATCAATAATTTCTAATATTTATTGGTGATCTTCTCTATTTACTACATCATCGACCCATTTTAATTTTTAACATTTTATTTTTTTTAGAACGACCTCATCTTTGGTTTTCTTTCTGATTCATTCGTTTATTTTTTATCTTTATATTTTATTTCTAACATGTATATTTTCATGCTTATTTTTGTTGTTTAGAGCAACGGTACGAAACCAAACATTCAAAAAATAGAATAGCAATAACAAATAATGGTCGCGTAAAATTTCAGTCTAAGCATGGGGATCGCAACTGTAAAAAGGTTGCGCAACACTGGTCTAGAGCAGGCGTCGGCAACCTTTTTTGGCTGCGGGTCAAAATCAGCGAAAATGTAATTATTAAGAATCTGTTTCGGGTCAGTGGTATTTTCATTTTAAAACAGTCATTTAGTGAATAATAAGATAAATTTTATTGAGAAAATAATTACAAGATGCTTTTAAAACATAAAAATTCAAAATTATAATTGTAATTACTATAAAAACAAAAATAATTGTCAAGTTTTAGTTCATTAATTTATGTATTTTATTTATAAACGTTCTCTTCGTTTTCAATGGCTCCCCTGATGCTGAATTTGTGATGTCAATTTAGTCAAGTTTAGTTTATAATTAGTCACCTTGAGACAAATACAAGCGTCTAAATTTTCGGTAGTTAAGCTGCTCTTGTTCTTACCTAAAATAAATTTAATGTGTGAAAATATTTGCTCACATTTATAAGTAGAACCGAACGTGGGAAAAATGGCAAAACTAATTTTTTTCAAATATGAAAACTTCGTAGGAAGTGATGCCCAACACATTGATATTATGAGAAGATGATTATCTTTCTTTTTTTCTAAATTTTTTAGCAATGTCTTGAATTTTATATATTATAGTTTATTTGCAGAACTTAAGTGGGTCACTTAAAATTTTCAAATGGGTCATGGGTTATCGACGCCTGGTCTAAATGAAGCTGAAGTATTGTAAAGAATAATAAATGTAGTAAATAAGCAAATATATTTTTAAATCCTTCATTTTCATTTTGTCGTCTCTCTCTTTCTTTTTCTCTCTCTGTATATATATATATATATATATATATACATGTTGATAGATAGGTAGATTGATGTCTGTGTTCAATAATAATAAACCATTCAAATACATAAATAATACAAAACGTTCGAAATAATTGCACGGTTGTGTCGAGGAAAAAAAAAGGTTCGTAACCAGTGATGTCGTTAATGACACGCGCGCCGTTTAAAAGTACAATGATAAGTTCAAACATAAAGCACAGAGTCATGATAGCCATTTGCTGTTCCGATAATGATTTAACGGCATACGGCAAGAGATGTTGATCTGTCGTGCACTTGCATTGTTAACCTCGTGAATTAATTACGACGGCGGTACGGGGCGCGCAAGCGACGCCGAGCGACGCCTCGTGGACCAATCAAAAGCAGACACAATAGGGTGAACCGACTGTCGACGGAGCAATTATTTTTCCAGAACCTGCTGTGGTGATCTCCACAGTCATAATGGGAGTTCGCTTTTTCAGCTGGATCCGCTGATGCGCGAGACAGACCAGTTTCCGTTTCCGAACTAGATTCTGATGAATTTTACACGATGGCGTGACGATGCTGTCGTTAGGGACGAGCGATAAATTGCTGGCTTGTGTTTATATTAAAAATATATGTAAATGTTTACGTACACGCAAACAAACGTAAATGCAAATTGGCGCGCATAAATATATACTCGTTTGATTCACATACGGTCGACAGTTTTTTTTATTTAGAACGATTTTTATGATTTAAATAAAAAAGTGTTCGCTAATAAACTAGTCCAGTGCAATAAACAGATCGTTATTATGTTTATATTTGACGCTTTAATATTTAAATTATTTAAAAATGTTTCCATTTTCAAATTGAAATTTTTTTCTGAAAATATTTACATAATGAAAAATTTCAAAAATCAAAATATTTTACTACAACAAAAAATTTACTATATAACATCAATGTTTTATAAATATTTCTATAATTAAGTAAATAAATAATCATGTCATAATATGGCCTGAAAGAAAAATGGTCTATATGCGTTTTTAATTAAATTCGGATACAGGCGCTTATATTTCATTAAAATGAAATTTGAACATGAATAATGTTTCAATTCAATTAAATATTGTCAAATTAAAATAAATTTCTAATTAAAAAAGCATATATAGAATTTCAATTAAATTTCTGAAAAGTCATATTTTAATTTTTTATTTGAATTTAAAGGATATTGAAAAATTAAATTAAATATTCTTTTTATTTCATTTTTATTTAAATTATATATATATATATATATATATATATATATATATAAATATAAAAGGGTCGTTTGATAAGTATGGTAAAATAGTAAGAAAAACTAAATTGAAAAACTTAGTTTAATTTATTAATTAACTTAATTAAACAATAAATAAATTTACTATACTTATCAAACAACCGTCGTATATATAAAAGAGGAAAATGCAAAGTTCATCAGACTGGACTGAAAGAGGAAGGCATAAGATTTGTTGAAATGAAAAATTTAAGAGAGACTTTCATCCAGCACTGGATTGAGAAGAGTTGATGATAATACATATAAAGCAGATGTATCGACTTAGAGAATTATTAATACTCTCTGTTCTTCTATTCTTACCCTAACTGCAATCATAGATAGGCAGATTTAGGCCTTAGAAAAAATGAGAGTATACCTAGTAGTCAAGTATAATTTTGAGGTTTGGAATTGTGATTATCTGTGTTAATTCCATTTACGTACTGTTAAGGACCTTTTAACTTTAGTTTCAACATTTTTTTTAGGTTTTGTTTGCATAATTATATTTCTATCAATATTCAAAAAAATTACAATAATCCTTCTTAAAATCATGTTTATACCTTCTGGTCATTTAAAGGACAATAAAGTAGGAATTTAAAAAAAGTTACAAATAAACATACACACACACACACATATATATATATATATATTTGGGTAAACATTTAAAAAAAAACTAAATAACATAAAATTTTTTAACAATTATTTTATTTTTTATATTTTGTTAGCCAATGGTAAGAATGGAAATATTTTTATGCATTGAAAATATTCCATAATCTTTTTATTTATTTTCCAACAATTTTAAATTTTTTTTCTAATTTTTCTTACTCTCTTAAACTATAATTTTTTAAATTAAATTAATTATTTTTTATTATATTTTATTGAATATTACATAAATTAACCTATCATTCGATCAATGTCTCTTGCAAATTTTATACGATTTTAATTTTATTTTAAACGATTAATAATCGTTCTTTTGTATAATTTTTAAAAAAATGTTTTATATCATTTTGTTCGATCTCTCTCTCTCTCTCTCTTATTATATATATATATATATATATATATATATATATATATATATATAATGTTTGTATATATACATATAAACAGTATGAATGTGTAATGTTTCAAAATAATGTTCATTTTATCTGAAAAATGTATTAAAAAATTGATGTTGTTTTTCACAGTAAAGAGCATTTAAAATAAAATAACTTTGTAAATATTAGTTATATTATTAACGGCGTTTCATTATCTTTTATCTCCAGACTCGACGTTGTAATAACATTTTAAATGACACTTGATGCAGAATATATGGTTATTAGAGATAGTTAACTGACGTACACTTTTATTACTAGTCTGTCGTAAGGGTAGATAATAGTTACAGCAATGGCCCATTTTTTTCTTACAAGATACACATTACTATTAAGAAAAAGATATATATATATATATATATATATATTTTGAATGAATCAAAAAATATTTTCAATAAAATATTATATACAATTTTATTCAATTTTTTAAAAAAGATATAATTTTGTTATATGAATTATAAATTTGAACATTTAGAATTGAAAAAAATAATTCAAACATCTTTAAAAATTAATATTTTTTATAACTAAAGTAACATAATTTGTTAAATATTTCATAAAAAATTAAATCTCGAATATAACAAAATAAATGTGTGGAGAAAATTAGAAACTAGGAAAATAAGATAACGTAATGATAAAAACAAATTGAAAGTTAAAAATAGAATCATAGTAGAGTAACAGAGACAGACATATTGATAAATTGATGTAAAGAAGCTCATCAAGTAAATATATTAGATAAATAGTAGCTGAGGTCGTGTAACTTTAAAGAAATGGTCTGTATAAAAGATTATGTTTTTCAGTAATCGTTAACAAACTGTAGATGACATAAGAGCAACCGCTGATTAAATTTTTAGAATTTATTAGATCTATAAATTTGAAAAAATGTGCACCAAAAGGTAGTATTACGTTTTTTTCAACGTAGACAACTACATTTTAGTCATTTGTGGAAAAACTTGCGGTGAATACAGCTCTCTAAGTGTTTCCCTTTTTTGTCAATACACAAAAAATTCTTAACTGTGTATTCAACGGTATATTTTGAAACTATTTTTATTTTATACTTAAAAAAGTAGTTATATAGTAAATTGTTGTCATTTAATCATATTAAATAGTTAATTTTTTGTATTTGTCAGCAGGGTTGTAAAAAGTATTCGTTATAAAGTAATTATTTCTGAAAATAATATATATATATTTTTTAAAATTTTACATAAATTTAATAATAATATATATGATTAATAAGTCTCTTCATCTATTAGTAAAAAGAAGCCTTTTAAAAATTATTTTACTTTAAATGACCCAAATAACACAAATAAACATAGAAAGATGTATATTTGGAATAACATGTGGAGACTGAAAAAAAATATTGGAATGAAAATTTAAGTTACGGACGTTATAGTAAAAGTAAGGAGTTTGAAATGGAAATGAGTTGGTCCTATAACAACAAAAAAAGATCATCGATAAACAAAAAAAAATATTAACTGGAAATTTAGATATATAAAAAAGGTTAATAGAAAATTCATAGACAGATAGGACATAAATATAAAAAATTATCCATAACATCATTTTCTTTAAATTTTTAGTAAGATCTTTAATATAGGGTGATATAAATAAGATTGAAAAATAGTAAATGATAGTAATTAAGTAAATATATGTTTAAATTTTTCAGTCTCATTTGGTCCACACATTATTTCTTTAAATTTGAATTTCTTAATTGACCAGTTATGTACATTTATATTATCATCATCAAAAAACTTATATCAGCCCATTTCTAAGCAAAAGCTTCATCGTAAGTTTTCTTGAGTGTTTTTTAAGATTCTTTCATTGTTTCATCCAATCTTCATCTTCATAATACCTTACAATTTCATTACTTCATAGGGTCTCTTTCTGTGTCTCTTTTTGTCTCTTCGCCATCAGTCTAAATTAATTTGTATCCCTTTTTTTTGTCTCTTATATGTCCATTTAATCAATTTTATTTGTTTTGTTATATTAATTACCCTTGTCTATTTTCGTATCCATTTACAGGTTTTCTGTTCACTTTTAGAAATTTAAATCATTATTCGTATCATAAATTTTCAATGTTGACATTTTTTAAACGTCGTTATTAAAATATTTAATTTTATTCCAAATCATATTTATATATTATTTTAAAAACAGATAATTTAAAAAAATAAAATAAATGTATATAATATTGATTCTTAACTTAATAATGAATTTCCTAACACAAAGTACACTTTTTGTATTATTAATATTCATTTTATTTTGTTATAAAAATTATATTCCTCAATATATTTAGGTAAAAACAAAATTGCTATTTTTTTAAAAAAATATTAAACTGTCACAGAAAAATCAAATAGTATTTCTTTGTAACAAAGATATTAAATCAAAAATAAAAAACATCATTTCTTTTAAATAATATGAAGTTAACTTTGTATTTAAACTTGAAAACTATTAAATTTTTTGAATAAAATTTTTGAAAAAAATCAATTTCCATATAAAATAAAATATAATTGGATAAAAATACATTTTTTGTTTGTTCTATTCATCAGCATACGTAATATTACGTGTTTCGTCGTCTACAAGTCGAAAGTAGAATACGTAAAATTTCAGGTTTCGCAGGCTTATCGTAAAAGTCGAGTCACGTATTTCATTAAAAAAATATTGAGTACTTTTGAAGTTATAGCGATTTTTTTAAACATATAGTTTTTTTTACGCGAAAGAGTGATTTTTCCTACCACAAGTCGAGACTTAACTACAATCTATTAGAGAACAGAATCACACATAATAAAAAAGGTACCTTTTTAAGTTTTAAAAATAGTACAATTTATTCTATAGTGCAGGAAATTGAAGGTTTTATGACTTATGAGGAATAATATTTAGGAATATAAAAATATCAATGTTTTCTTTATATAAAATTTACTTCAATTCCATATATGTTCAGTAATAATACATAAAATATTTAAATATAAACCAGGAACCAATATTTATTACTTTTATATATGTGTAGTTTATAAATGACATAAAAATATGCATTATTCTTTAAGAAGTCTTGAAAGATAAAAAAATATGTTAATGCTAACCATCTCTTTAAGAATCATGAATTTTAAAATATCTCACCAGCGTTGAACACATTTCAACTACAATAAAAAGTATAAAAAAGGTGTAAATTTCCATGCAAAAAAAATGTCTAATCACAACCGTAATCAGTTTTACAGCTATCGTAAATTTCAGAGTCTTAAATGAAGCTTTATTACTAACAAAAAAAAATGAAAATTTGAAATTAACGACCTCCCTGTTAAATATTTTATAAAATTTAATATATTCATTAATTTTTTCCCTCTCTATTTTTTATATGTCTATATGTTTATTTTAAAAAGTATTTTCTATACGTATAATTCAACTGTAGAACCTGTAATTTTTAAAACATTGAAATCTATTATTTTTTAAGATGAAAAGTGTCTATTATTCAGTTATACACACACATATATACTATATTCATCATAAAAGCTTATTGCTGAGAGGAAACCCTCATCTAATATCATTAGCAGCTTTTAAATGCCTTTCTAAAATTTTTCCAATGTTTCTTGTCTATGGATAATCTTATTTAACCATCATCTCAATTATAATTCACATTATATTCCTCCATCTTTAATAAAGTCTCTTCTTTGGTCTCTTTTTCTCTCTTAGGCACCATTTTATAATGTTTTTTTGCTCATCTATCGTCTTCTCTTCTTGCTATGTATCCTACCCATTCCAATGTCACCGATTTTATTTATTCTATTATTTAAGTCAACCCTATCTGCCCTCATATCCATTTATATGTTTTAAAAATTCCTAACATTGTCTTTTCCATGCTTCGCTGGATTTTCAAGTACTTCTTTTTCATTTTTGCATTCAATGATCAAATTTATAATCCTTAAATAAAACCAAGTAGTACATATTGATTAAATAATTTATGTTTTTGGCTTAATGGTACTTTACTCTTCGTTATATTATTCATTCTTTCGAATGCTCTCCATGTTGCCTCAATTCTCGATCTAATTTCTGATTAGAGGTCTTTATTATATTGTATAATTTATTAAATTTAAAGCTCGTTTAATAATTTATATAATATTAATTTTTATTAGAATAAATTTTATAGAAACATTCATTATTAATTTGTAATATTTTAAAATGAAAATCATTTTCTATTCTTTTATCTCATTCTTTTGATTTTTTTAGTGTCTACCTTTGAATCGATGTACCAAAAATTAATATCTTTTATCTAAAATTATCGATATACTCTAAAATAACAAGAATAATTAATTAAAAGTGCATTTCTGAACATAAAACGAATTACATTTACATAAATCTGTTTTAAGTGATTTCTTGTTACTTCAAGCAAAAGTTCATTAATTTCATATTCGAATATCTATTTAGAAGCCAGTTTCAGTTTTTTTTTAATTCAAAATAATTTACTTATAATAAAAATATATATGTTAGGTCTTAATTTCATAATTAAATTAGTTTAAAATATTTTTTCCAAATTTTGAATTTCTAGAAAAGATTAAAAATAATTGATGATTTCTTATAAGTATAAAAATCTAATTTTCAAAGTGGTAATATTAATTTTACTGGAAAATTACTATTTTTCATCAAAATAATTAATTTATAATAAAAAATGTCAACTTAAAGTCAATTTCAAAATTTTCAAATTTTAGCCTCGAAAAAACAACGACCTATAGTATGGAAAATTTCATAAAAAATCAACATTTTCAAAAATCATTTTATTTTATTTACATTCAAAAATCAGCTCCAAAATAACGCGAATCAGTGTTTAAAATCAAATTTTTGAATATAAAATGAATTATTTTCACATAAAACCTGATTTATCTAATTATCTGTTACTGCAAACAATAAATTCAATAATTTTTTATTCGAGTATTTGTTTTGAAGTTAATTTATTTTTTGTAACAGAAATTATTTGTTTAGATTGGAAGTATATATTTTAAATTCAAATTTTATATATTAATGAATATAATATTTTTTTTTGAAATTTTCAATTTCTAGAAAAAATGGAAATAATTAAAAATCATCTTTTTGGTTTAAAAAATGTATTTTCATATAGGTAATATTAATTTTGCTGGAAAATGATTATTTTTTATCCAAATAATTAATTTTCAATAAAAAATATCGATTCGAAGTCAATTTAAAAAATTTCAATTTTTGACCCTAAAAAAACAACGACCTATAGTATGGAAAATTTCATGAAAAATCGATACTTTCAATAATCAATTTATTTCTTCTAAAATCAAAGATTGGTTCCAAAATAACGAGAATCAGTGATTAAAATAGCATTTTGAAACATAAAACGAGTTACATTCACATAAAACTTGATTTAGCTAATTATTTTCTACTACAAGCAAAAATTCAAAAATATCATTTTCAAGTGCATATTTTGAAGAACATTTATTTTTTTCACAAAAATTACTTACCCAATATAGAAACGTATATCTTAAGTTCAATTTTTATATTTCAGTATATACTAAATATTTTTTTCGAATTTTTGAATTTATAGAAATGCACAGAATAATTAAAATTCTTCTTTCAACTGCAAAAATTATATTTTCTTATAGACATCTTTAATTTGTGTATAAATGATTATTTATTATTGAAATAACTGATTTATAGTAAGAATAATCAACTTGTAATCAGGTTTAAAAATCTCAACTTTTGAACTCGAAATAGAAAATTTCTTAAAAAGTCGACATTTTTGAGAATTATAGGTAGATTATAAAATGTTTTCGAACACGAGACAAATTTATTTAGAGGAAATATTTACGTATTACGAATTGTTAATAATAAACGAATCCTATTATCTCAGCTTTCGGAAATTTTCGAAATTATTCTTATTTAATTTTTTCTATGGTGATATACCTATAGAAAAATGATAATGATTCAGTAGAGTTATCAACCTGATAATACATTTAGGACAAAATTAAAAATAATGAAACTAGAAAGAAAAATAATGAAATTAAAAAGTAATGAAAGTAGAAACAATTTATTGATTTTGATCAAATTGTTTATTAAAATTTATAAATAAAAAAAATTAATTTAAATCCGTAAAATATTTTATAATTTTTTAAAAAATAAAATTTAACAGCCAGTTTGAAATTATTATTTTTTAAATAAACACAATTCTTTTAATAAAAGTAAAGGAATTTTGAATGAAAATGGAAATGATAATATTTTTGAAGAAAATAAGTAAAAATCCAAAACACTTGTTAAAATATAAATATATGTTTTATTTTAAAATGAAAGTTAAATTTCATTTATTCGAGTTATAAATGTATTTGAAGTTAAAATATACGTATATAAGTTAAGAGCATAATCAAACTGCATTATTTGATGTTTCATAAATAGTAGTTGAACATTTTATGTAACATAAATAGTAGTTGATACTTATTTATTAAGTCCATATATCCTAATGAAATACAAAATATGTCGACTGTATTTATGTTGTAAGCTTCAATTTCATACAGATGCAACTGTATACTATATTATATACCAGATCATTCTCCTCTCAAGTAATATTATAGATTTTACGAGTATCAGTTATAAAATAACTGATTTTATCATTGTACGATCTTCGCTTCAAAATATATTACTTACCGCCGGAGTCACAGCAGTGGGTGTTTGTTGCCCGATATAAATCTGCTGCTGTATAGCAGGACAGTAAAAAGTTTTGAAGGGAACCGTGTCATTAAAAGTGCAATTATCATCAAGCAGTCGCATAAAATCTTGGAACGATTACGGTTGTTGAAAAGACGGTGTAACTGCTACGACGAAATCGTCCGCGACCCACTGTGTAGACGTGCGCTTTCATTTTATTGTGTTTGCTTGCACTGAGAATTAAAGTTTAATTCTTATTTCAACGTAACTATGAAAAGATGCAATCAGACTATGTTTTCTTAATTCAAATACTTTACTTCGTATAGTTTGAAACGATTCGAAAAATAGTTTTCCTGTTTAAGAAACATTGTCTGGTGTTTTATTAGTAATTACGTTTTCTATGCATTTTAATTTCTCTAATGTTTTCGAATATTTAATCAAAAGTGTGACAGATAAAAAAATACATAAATTAAACATATCTATTAAAAAACTAGAAAAGATTGATTAAATAATTTGAAAACCTTAGGTTAAAATCAAAATTAAATTAATATATATATATATATATATATATATATATATGGAATCTAGGTATTTAAAAATGTCTAGAAAAAGTCCATATATAGATGGAACAGAGCTATAAGAAAATTCGTCGGAATTAACTGAAAGAGGAATACATTGGATTACTCGAAGTGAAAAATTTTGAAAGACCTTTATCTAGAAGAAGACAAAAGGGGCTGATGATGATTGCAGTGATATATATATATATATTTATATATATATATATTTGTGTGTATATTACATTATTTTTTCCTTCATAAATTTTTTTTTCAATAATAATTAAGTGAATGAAAAAATTGTGATACAATCTTCCTTAAAAAGAAAATATTAAATGCATTAATCAATAATTGACTTCATGAATCTTGAAATATACTTTTTTTAATTAAAATTAAATCGATTAATATTAATTTAAGTAATATTAAACTGGAAATATATAAATTATTTACATAACATTTTTTTTTTTTTTGGAAACTATTCAAATTTTTAATAATTCGAACCTAAAAATCTATTTTATCGAATTTAATAAAACAATTTTATTCTTCTTACTCAAAGGATAAGGAGTTCTCATAGAAAACATGAATTTAGTAAAGAAACTAAAAATAATATATATTTTTAAATTTATAGAAGTTAAAAATGTTTTTTTCAAGAGAAGTAAATTTTATTTTAAAAAGCAGTTTGTTAAAAAAAATATCACTATTTGTTTTAATACTGTGGTAAATTCACTACAACACTAATAAATATCACCCAAAATACATAATTTATTTTAAAAGTGTTCAATAATCATCTATTGTTAATTTTATTTATTAATAATCTGATGAGCATTTCGATAACAATGACATTATCGTTAAAGTACAGTTTTATAAAATCTGATTTTATAATACAGAGATTTTAAAATAAAAATCAGATATTATAATACAACATTTTGATAATTATAGCAAGACCTTCGAAATTCACAACAACTTATAAACAATTAAATTGGACAATAAGTGATTATTGAATTCATTTATAATATTTTGTGGTGTTGAGATGATAATTCACTTGGATTAAAAAAATTATATATTTTATCAAAAATGAAAAAACATATTTTTTAACAATTAAATTTTACCTAGAGTTAAGCAAGTTTTAAATAAAAAGTTATTTTTTTATTTAAAATCATCGTATTAGGAAAAAATCAAATACTATCACTTTATCTCACTTAATGTTTTTCTAATAAATTTAATTAGTAATGTATTTAAAAGCGAAACTAATTAAGAATCATTTTTTATACTAAACAACACATAGGATTAAATTTATAATAATATAATAATAAAATAGTCCTTTTACTTATATATATATATATATATATATATATATATATATATATATATATATATATGTATATTATTTTTTAAAAATTGTTTAATATTATTTAAATTCTATATAAAAATATTTTAACAATTTTAAAATAAAAATATATTTCCATGTATCTTCCGTTGTTTTATGTGATTTTAGGGACATGTAACAATTATATTTTATTTAATTTTCACTTGTGTTCTTACTTATATAGCAATTCTGTTTTTATTACTCCTTAGGGGCGTATTAAAATTCTCATACTGTTTCAAAACGTATATCTTAATCAGGTAGACAGGCGTTGTGTTACTTATTTCTAAACAGAATCTTCTTCATTTTAAATGTACATCTTTTCATATTACAACAATTTTGAATTCTGAGAATTTTTTAATAATCTATAAAATTACATTTATATAATATTATATATAAGTAAATATATTCTATTTTAGAAAAAAATAAAAACAAAATCCTTTAAAATATGTTTCAAAAGCTCACAGCTTTAAGTTTTTTTTTGTATTTTTAAAATTATTTAAATAAATTAAAATGATGTGACACATTTTTACAAAGTCTTTATTAATTGAAAAATATATTTTTTTCGAAAAGTCATTCACTGCAATTATAATATATAAAAAAAAATAAACATAAATTTATTATAAAGTTGAAAATATATTAATGTTTTTATACAAACTTGAATAAATTCTTAAATTATTTGATTATAATATTTATTAATTTTTATAGTACATGATATATTTATACTGTAATTACTTATCATTTTTTAATAAATCGAGAATTTTTAAAATCCTTAATTAGTCAATTGAAAAAAATATTAGTTATGGTAAAAATTATTATCTTATGCTAATATTGAATAATTTAAATAATAATTAAATAATTTACTATAATTAAGTTTAGTAACTTAGAAATTTGTATATAAAATATTTTATCAATTAAACCAATGATTAAAAATCGGACAGATTTTCAATCGATTATAAAAAAAATATATTTATATATAAAGATAAATGTTTATTTAATTTCTTAAAAAATGAATAATGTATCTTAAAAAAATCAACTTAAAATTTTAATCAAATTTTATGATGTCTTCATCATTTTCAAAATTAAATATTGTATTTGAAGTAAAAATGTGTAATATAAGGAAAGAAATATGTATTTTTATAAAGTAGTCGAAATCTTGCAAATTTGTAGACATATTTATAACTTTTTATGAAATATGCAAGGTAGAAGGATTTTAATTGATAAATTTGATAAAATTGATACATGAAAAATTAAATTATGATATTACAAAAAATAGGTTAAGGAAAAGTTAATCTCTTCCCCAGACATTTGTATTTGCAAAACTTTTTATTCCAGTTTTTTTCAATATGTCGTCTTCATAAATTAAGGTTTATACAAATGAGATTAAGAGTAATAAAATGTTTTAATTCTAAACTTTTTCCAAAATTGGAAAATCTTACATCGGACTTACTGTCCTAAACAATGTTTTATTGTAACAACATATTTTTGTATATTTCAATTAATTTTATTTTTTTCAATTTTAATGTAATAAACTTTATAATAAATCAATAATTTTAAAATTAATTTAATTTGTTTCAGGTGAGTATTATTTATATATGAAACTTCATTATATTTGGTAAGTTAATTTTATATTATTCAATTTTAAAGAGTATCAAAAATAATTTAACAATCATTTTGTGTTTTTACAATAAAGAAATTTATTATTTTTTAAAATAATCACTTAATAAAAATATTAAATATTACTAAATATTGGGAAATTAAATATGGTTTTTATTTCATTAATCGTTTATAAAAATTATTTTTGATTTACCTTAAAAAAATTAATATAACCAAAAAATTTCTTAAGTAGATTATATATATATATATATATATATATATATATATATATATATATATATATATATATATATATATATGTATATATATATATATATATATATATGTATGTATGTATTTACTAAGATCAAAGCTTATTTGCAATCAGCTTAAAATACTACACATTAAGTAATTCGTATATATGTTGATGGCACATATTAAATTATAATTTGGGTGAACCTTGGTATGTACTAGTCTACTCAATTCACTGACATTTGTAACAGAAACGAGCAAGTTGATTTGTTTATTGTCGCAATGCCTGTTGCTGACGGTGAACAACGTTCACATGAAAGGAACACCCAACATTTGGTTCAAAGCGTCGCGAACAATTCAAACGATTAAGCTTTCAAATATATCCTTATCGAGGTCGCTGTAACTATTCAAGCAATATGTCTACACCAAATAGTGTAATTCTCACGTTCGTGCCACGCCTGTAACAATAAATGTCTCCATTATGTGTTCACATAATTTGGACGTGCTGATTGGAAAGTGGACGATTTATTTACGTTTGTGTTTTTAGATTTATTTCAATTGAGATTTTTGTTGTTAGTTATTTTTATTAAAAGGAGGGAATAGTCTACATAATTAATTTAAATATTTGTGAATAACTTCTAATAATATCTGATTAATAAATATTTTTTAATAATTTTTAAAATATGCGAATAAAAAAGTTTAAAAACTTAACTTTTGGCTGCCTAAAACACATTTCTAAACAACAAATGTTATGTTTACTGAAAAATAATTACTGTCTTTAATAATAATAAGTTTTTAATAAAAAAAGATGAAATTAATGAATTTTAAAATGTTCACTCTGTGACTCTCCAAAAACAACAACGTTTAGTATGGAAAAATTCATAAAAAATTAAAATTTTCGAAAATAAATTGAATTATCGACTATAAATTAAAGCAAATCGATGATAAAAATGTCATTTTCTAATTCAAAATAAATTTTATTTACAGAAAACGTAATTTCACTAATTAATCGTTACTCAGAGAAAAAATTCTCTATTTTCATTTCTGACTTTATCTGTTGAAATGAATTTGAATTTTTTTCAAAAATTATTTACTTACAACATATCAATATATTTTAACAGTAAATTTTATATTTTAATAGATACACAATATTTTTTTCGAATTTTATAATATCGAGAAAAATTGTAAAATTATTAAAAATCTTATTTCAATTATAAAAATCATATTTTCTAATAAAAAATATTAATTTTAATGGGAAATGACTATTGTTTGTCAGAATAATCATTTTATAATAAAAAATATCAATTTAAAGTCATTTTTAAAATTGTCAGTTTTTGACCATCAAAAAACAACGTCCTATAGTATGGAAAATTTCATGAAAAATCAACATTTTCGAAAATAAATTTATTGTACAAAAAATCGAAGATCGACTATAAATTAATATAAATCGATGATTAAAATCTATTTTTTCAACACAAAACAAATTTTATTTACAGAAAACGTAATTTTACTAATTAATCGTTATTCGATTTAAAAACTCTATTTATATTAATTTCTTCTGCATTTGTCAAAAAAAATTAATTTTTTATAGAAATTACTAACTCACAATAGAAAAATGTATTTTAACTCTTAATTTTATATTTTAATGGATAAATAATATTTTTTTCAAATTTTATAATATCAAGAAAAATTGGAAAATTATTAAAAATCCTTTTTCAATTATAAAAATCATATTTTCTAGAAAAAAATAATAATTTTATTATGAAATGATTATTTTTTGTCAGAATAATCATTTTATAATAAAAAATATTGATTTAAACACAGTTTTAAAAATTTCAATGTTTAACCCTCAAAAAACAAATTTCGAAAATTAGTTTATTACACAAAAAAATCAAAGTTTGGTTGTAAAATGAACCGAATCGATGATTAAAATTTCATTTTCAAACACAAAACGAATTATATTTCCAGAAACCGTAATTTTACTAATTAACCTCTGCTTTAAGCAATAATTCATTTTAAATTTTCATTTTTTAATGCATTTACTAAAACGAAATTCTATTTTTTTATTTAATAACCTGAAATTAAACTACAAATTGCCATCTAAAATTAGTAACAAATATTTTTTCATTTTTTAATTCAAGAAAAATAAGAAAATGGACAAAAATCTACTTTCTCTTACCAAAATCGTATTTTTTAATATTACTTTTTGAAAAATGATATTTTCTAATAAAATAAATGATTTTCACTGAGACAAAAATAAATTTCAATGAATTTAAAATTTTAATTTTTGATCCTAAAAATTTTATCACCTACATTAATATTTATATATTTTTTAATAATAGAAATTGAATGAAAATCGATATTTAAAAAACATTTATCCACTTATAACAATATTCTATTTTAAATTAGGCAAATTAATGATTTAAATAACATTTTTAATAACTAAATATATTTAAATAAATAGTTTTATATTATACCCCCGACAACAAATTACAAATTTCTAATATTTGTCCGTTTCTTATTTCACGGATAAAATCGCAAATTTTTTTAGTTCAAATTTTAATCTGTGACAAAAAATATATTTTTCATTTTAACTCTAAACATGGGTACTATTAGTTATCAACAAATAATCCTTTGTTACAAACATACAAATAAATTGAGTCCTAGAAAAATCTTTCTCTATGTTTGTTGGACTTGAAGAGTAATTATTTATTATGACTATCTACAAAATGATGAAACTCACACAACGAACATTTACAGTGAACAGCTACTAAAAGTACATAGTGCATTACAACAAAAACAACCTTTGATGGTAAATTGTCAAAGAGTTTTATTTTTGCAAGATAACATTCGACCACATGTTGCAGTAATAACAAGAGAAAAGATAATGAATTTAGAATGGAAAATTTTCCCTCATCCCCTATTTTTCACCAGACATATTATCATTGGATATTTCAATTATTTTTGTGTCTGGATAAACATATGTTTAATAAATAATTTAATAGTCACATGACATTAAAAGCAGAAATTTGTCAATTGTGTACAAATAAAAAAATGAATTTTATAAAAATGGAAATTATAAACTATTTTCTACTTTTATAAGAGGATAAAATTTGAAACTAAATATTTTATCAAATGAAATTATTTTAAGTAAAAAATACAAATATTCTTATTTTAATCTCAAAAGCAATATAACTTTTTTAGGTAATTAATTTTCTTAATTTTAATTTTTCTTTGTATTTACTAAATATAACAAAAAATGAGTTTAATAAATATTTTCCTGATGATAAAATCCAAAAATTAAACAAAACCTCTATTTTACCACTCAGTTACTAAAACTATATAACATATATTTTGATATTAAAATGAAAATAAATAGCATTTAAAATAAAAGGCTAGCCTTAATGCATATCCTGGTTGAATTTGTGTTAAAATCCTTTTTATGAACGTTTCAAATATCAATTTCAATAGAAATATATAAATAACGAGTACATAACGCTGTTACTGCATAATTGAGTCATTGATATATATATATATATATATATATATATATATATATATATATATATATATAATATAAATTGTGTGTGTGTATGAATATATATTTAAATATACACGTGAATGAATAGTAAGTTCGCAAGTAAGCAAAAGTAATTTATGTCTCGAAATTTTCATGGGAGTGTATACGTCAATGTCAACTTTGCAGTATCCGCGACGTCACGCCATCTAAACATTAAAGGATCTGCACATTGGCGAGGGATTGGAAGGACGGATATTACGGACCACGACGACGATGGAGGTTCTCGACGAATTCAAATGTTGCTTAGTCTTGCGTCTACCGTCCGCATAGTTATAAAGTTGACCACATTTCGGTGAATGAGCAACATGAAAACAAAGTGATTCGAATTAAATTAGCTGTGAATTTCCTCCGACCTACTGTGTATCTCTCTATGCACGATGAATTAAAACTTCAGAATATTTTCACTTGATATGATTAATGTCGATTCATACACACACACACACACCTATATATATATTTATATATAATTACAAAATATATTTCCACGATCAACCAAAATATTTCTAAATTTATAAAAATCAATTTAATTTTTTAAAAAATCCAATGAATATTTTTATTATAAGAAAATGTTTCAAATATATTTTTTAAATATTATTTTTTAATGTTTAAAAATTACAATGAAGGTTATTTAAATAAATATAAAATATAATTCAGAATAATATAAAAAAATTGGACAAATTATATCATTGAACAAGAATTTATTGCAATTTTACCTAAATATATAAAATATTATTTGGGTTTTATTTGCAAACATTTTTTTACATTTCGATGACAATGTAATCATCAAAACCGTATATTTAATGTTTATATTTGATATTTTATATTTCATTGAATTCTATGATTGATTTTTGTTGTATTTTCACTCAAATGTACATAAATGATTGTACACAAAATGAAAATTTTATTTCATTTATATTGGTACAAATGTGTGACGATTGAGTTTATTAACTTTGGTAAACCGTTATTAATTAATGTATCATTTAGTGTTATAAAAAATAAATATGATGAATAAAATGAGAGATTTATTACTGAATTCATTGTAGTTGAAAACAATTTAATCTTTGTACATTTGATAGACTTGAACTTAATTACATTTGTTTTAATTAAAACAGTCGTTACCAAGTAATTAAACAAAGTTCAAATTTAGTCAAATCAGATATTTGTGTATATATGGTAAGTATGTGAAACGATTATAGTATATGAGTGTTTCAATTTATATTGTGTTAATTAAATATTTCGTCATTTTTTATTTAAATTTGTTTTTGGAAATTGAGCAAATATTTGCTAAATTGTATACAACACGAGTATTAATATTTGCAAAAAAAATTTGCAATACTAACAGTATACTCGTATTTATATTTTTATAAATATTTTTCCACATACCTTTCAAATATCTCTATATTTTTTAATTTGCATTTTTTGTTTACTTACAGTAAATTTCATTTGCTCAATTTTTAAATAAAAACTTATTTTTTATATGACGCAATATAATATTATTGTGCATATCAATATTAATGAAATATTAAAATGATTTGAATAGAACAGTTTTAAAAAAAACTCATGTTTTCTTTAAGTATATAAACAATTTATGTATAAATATTTTAAATTTTAATTACATAATATTTTTTTATACATTTTTCTCATATTATAAATA
>CP092089.1:45247625-45347625 GCA_029203775.1 Neoneuromus ignobilis
AAGCATGTCGGTACCGCACAATATTAAAACGTGGGAGAATCTCGTTTCCCGACGACGAAAACTATAAATGTAAAAGTTAAACAAATCTCATACATCTCGCCGAGCCGTTAAAATAATTAACACGAAACATTTAAAGTAAACGTAATAAGTGTGTGTATCTCGCTTCACACGTTTTATTTGAGAATTCGGCGCGGTTAGTGGAGAAGATGCGTACGAGGATGGAAATCGGTAGAGTGGAATGGTGAAATGCTCTAACACGTATCTGCAAAGTTGATGGCAGTGGCGTACGTGGAGCAGACAGCAAATAAATGATTTCGTATTTACATTCTTAATAAACATTTGTATTTTATTTAAAGAATTTTTACATATTTGTAAATACATAAAGACAAAATGATCATTTTTTTATTTTATATCTAAATACCCTTCTTATTCTTAATATTTATTCATATTTAAAAATAATTATAGATATTTATTCATGTTTTATATATCTCCTAAAATTCATTTCCTTGATTAATATTTCTAAAATCATTTTTGAGTACCTATTTTTAAATATTCTTCTTTAAAAAAATTATTATAATTTTATCATATTTCCAAAAATATATTAACAGTTTTTTTCTCTATGCTGTAATTTTCAATGCCCTTTCTTTTCCCTAGACTCTCTTTTTTAATCAAATGATTTTATCATTTATTTCCATGTACAGATTTGAATTCTTAAGTTATTTTTGTTCACTTTCTAAAATTTTTTATTTTATTTACATATAGCTAAATATTGCATTTAAATGTTTGATAAAAAATTTTTGTTATATTTAAATATATATTTATTTTTTAAAAAAAAAATTTTTTATGTATAAACTAATTTTATCATAACGATTTTCATCAATTATTGCCACTAGAAAACGTTTATAATATTATAAAAGTAATTTCTTTGTGATAGTAAATTAGTTTTGGTACGAACTTTTTTTTACAAATTAGACGTTTTTTTAATATCTTTATTTTTACAAGTCATTGTAATCACTAAATTAAATGTCGCACTCAAAAGAACAGCAAAAGAATTTCATAAAAAATTGAAATAAAATTATATTTACTAAAAATGTGAATTGAAATTTTAGTTACAGTTGAAATACAATTGGTCTTTAATTTTTCAACTCTTTATTTAACTAAAACATAGATGAATTACTACTCATTGCAACACAAAAAAATTTAATTGTTCAATAATAATTTATTGTTTACTTTATTTGCTAATATGCATCTCGATGGTGAAGCCATTATTCTTTAATTAATCTGTTAACAAATTTGGACTATTCTTGATTTTAATTCAGATATATAATTCGTATTACCACCTATTAAACAGCTTTTTCATGTTTTTTTTAAAAAAAAATGTTTTAATATAATTGTGTAAAATTATAAAATGTTCTTAAAAAATATTCCAGCTTAATAATTATTATGAAAAACAATTACAGTATTTTTCTCGATTGAAAATAATGTTATAAAAATATAAAAAAAATAATCTGCATATATTTTTTATTAAAATAATATGATTTAATATTTATATTAAAATATAATTATTTTTTGTTTCACTATTTAATGAATTTATCGTCTTTGAATAAGTTATAGCTGAATATTTTTGATTATATAGAGAATATATAAATACGTAATTTTCTTAATGGATGAAAACTAAATTAAAGAAATAACAACTAATTTACAAAATGAAACTTTGCAAACTTTCGCAACTATAAATTTTATTCAGTAATAATCTATTGAACAATCTGTTACGGTGGATTGAATACGCATACTTTGAAAATGGAAATATCTATAGATAATACAAAAACAATACATTTTGTCAAAACCGTAGAACTAAAACTCGAACTAAATATGAAAAAGCCTTAGTTGTTACGTTCAGTAGAATCGAATAAATTAATAATTTCTGTTTCTTAGAAAATTAACTTTACACGGAATACAAAACGTACAATGTCAGTGACCTAAATTATATTTAATAATAACTTTGTAATAAATTTGTACGTTTTGGGAAGTTTGTAATATATTTTATCTTTTTTGTAAACAAATATTTTCATATACATAAATGAATATATATATATATATATATATATATATAACTGAACATTTTTTATTAAATATAACAAAAAAATACAAGAAAGAATTTTTATATTGCTAAACTCTAACATTTTTAATAATTAAAAATGTATATGTATTCGTGCAGAAAAATTAATAAACATGAAATAAAAACTTAAATACATATATATATATATATATATATATATATATATATATATATATATATATATATATATATATATACACGAGTAAATCTTTTCATTCGTAAATTAAATGTCAACTTAACTTATTGTACGCTGTTGATTACAACGTGTTAAGAAAACAGCACTTAATGTCATCAGTACGTGAAGTATTTCCCAGAATTACCCCATTGCAATACAACCCCATTTTATTTCGTAGCAGTAATGCACGCTACATTTGAGAGAACTCGTGTATGCATGCACTGTTACATATTCTACATGTTACTATTTGAATACATTTCATCGTACATTTAGGCTGTAAGTTTTAGAAAATGACAAATATCTCGAATATATATTCGTTTCACAAATGTCTCATTCATAATTAATTACAGTGATGTCTACAATTATTAATTCGTTTTACTGAACCAATAAATTTAACGACCAATATAATTGAAAATACATATTTTCAAATATTTTTATTTTTTTAAAAAAATTAGATGAATATTTATTTGAATTTGTTTTTATGGTTGGTATAGTTTTCATGGACCCTCTTGTCTTAAGTTTCTATTAATGTCGAATCTCAATAGCTGTTTTTGTATCTTAAATTTCTTTTTTATCATTTTAACTTCTTTTTTCAGCTTCAATTAGATCTTCTTTAGCATTTTAATTCTTCATCAATGATGTTAATGATTCAATCCAAGTGCAACTATTATTCATATATTTCAAGCTGGACTGTATTTATAACAATATTTTTACTCTCTTTTTCCATCTCTCTTTTTCTTTCTATAAATACACACACACACACACACACACACATATATATATATATATATATATATATATATATAATGTTTATGTAATACAACTAATTAAATATTTCAAAATTGATCTTGTAATACATAAAAATTAAAAATTATTTCAACACTTTTCTTAAATATATATATATATATATATATATATATATATATATATATACAAGGGTCGTTTGATAAGTATGGTAAAAAAGTAAGAAAAAATTAATTGAAAAATTTAATTAAATTAAACAATAAATAAATTTACAATATTTATCAAACGACCCTCGTATATTATGTAATAAACACTTCTTGTCTTTACACTTTATTTACTGATCTACTAAAAATACATAAATTTATATTTTGATTACATTTCACTTAAAAGGTATATTCACATAAAATTAACTAATTAGTGAATATGTATTATGTTCATTTATTTTTAGCTATTTTTCCTATACATAATTGTTTGAATTTTCGAAATTCAAATTTTTTTTTATATTTTTCTCTCAAATATATATATATATATATATATATATATATATATATATATATATATTACTTAAAATGATAGTTAAAAATCAAAAAATAAATATTCAATAAACAGAATTTTTTATCATAAAAAAAACAGTACTCCCATGCTATTATATTTTACTTTAAATAATTCTTTCACGTTAAGATTTTCCGTCAAACATTTTAAAATCATGAAAATATCTTTTAGGTAAAATTAATTGAAATATAAAAATTATACTTTTATTGTAATAAAGATATTATATTTTTAATACCTTATATATATATATATATATATATATATATATATATATATATATATATATATATATTATAAAAGTCATTAAATTCCTTTTCAAAATTTTTCAAAAAACAAAAAACATTATTTCATTAACTATGGAACAGGTGTTTATATTTTTTACTATTAGTATACTTTAAAAAAAATTATAAATATCATAATATTGTTAGATTGTAAATATTCATTTTTAAAAGGCATTTATGGAATAGAGAAATTTTCTTAAAAAGATATATCTGTTGAATTTAATAATCTGAATTCTTGACATAGAATTATATTGATATTTATTTAATTTACTAGTTGAAATTTACAGAATGGTATATTTCTATCTCATTCAGATACAAAATTTCCAGACAGATTCTTTTTTGGAATTAATATCTGATTAAATGAACAATAAGTTATTCTCTCATGTGACTAATAAATCAAGACATATATCTGTTTTTAATTTATAAAAATTCATATGCACACATACAAACACACAGTATATGTATATATAAATATATTATTACAAAAAAAACAATTTAATTTATTAAAATATTTTGATTTATATATTAATATTTTTTAATTTTATACTAAACTTTTTTCTTTACAGAAATATTTTCCTTGCATCTGAGACAATTAATTTTCTTAAAAGCTTATTTTTTTCTTCATATATATATATATATATATATATATATATATATATATATATATATATATTGTATCTACATTACTTCTTAAAAAAAAAACTATATTTTACATTGATCTGCCAATCAAGGCGGAAATGTCAGTTTTACTTATTTTATCTATCTTTTAAGTTTACAAGCAGGCTTTCTCAATAATAAATCTTACATCATATATATATATATATATATATGTTTATTTTAAAATATAAAAAAGAAACACGTATTTTGTACGACGTGTATTTAATACCTTCATCAAATACAAAGGTGCGTGTTGGTGACGTAAGAAAATTGATTCGAGTATACAATGAATCAAAATTTTAATATAATAAAAATTTTGCAGTACTAATTCTAAAAGTAGTATTATATTTTATCTAAAAATACACTTTAAAATTGAAAAAATATAATTGTATTCAACAAGTAAATTTTATTTACACAGATGTATTTTTGAATCTCTAGGTGTTTTTTTAACCGTGATAGAACTTTAAATTGAATTCCTATCAAAATTTCTATCTTACCTAAAAAAACATCTTCATCAATATATACATACACATACATGTGTATATATAAGGATGTTTTTTTAGTTAGATAGAACTTTCGATAGGGATTTAATTTAAAGTTCTATCACTTTTAAAAAAACATTTTATATTTGGGAATAAAATGGAATAATAATAAAATTTTAACTATTTTTCAGACATTGCTTAGTGGTATTTTATTATAAAAGTATATAATTATGAAAACCTACGCCTATTTATATGGTAATGGTTTAAATTACACGTTTACCCCAAAACGCTTACAATATATTGAAATTAGTCTCTTACACATACTTAAACACTGCTTAACATTGTAGATACGAATTCACGTACATGCACATGTAGATGAACTTTCATTGGCACACATATATAAACTGTAGAAATATATATGCCATGTCAGTAACATTTTACGTCATATATTACTCGTTTCGCTGCCATCTCATACCCGTCCTCTTTGTAGGCGTAATGATAGGACGGTTACCTTTCTTCATACTCACACTGTACTGCACGAAACACATAGATATGTATCACAAGGATATATTTGTGCTTTATATGTGTTTGACGTTTAAGTAAAGATAAGATCTCTTTTTGGCGAAGCGGTTATACTTAGATTGTGTAATTTTCTGTGTTGACATGTCAGACAAGTTTTATGCAAAGATAAACACGGATCTTTGTGTGAAACTTGTTCAAGCAATACTGGACTTAAAACGTTGAGCTTTTAATGAACGAACGCGTGATGTTTTTGTGATCGTTCGTCGAAATTAGTGTCTACATGCATATGTTTGATATCATTGAAATGAACATTAAATACGCTATTATGAATTATATAGTTATAGTATAATGTTTATTCAAATTGAAAAAGTTTTTTTATAAAACAGTTCAGTAAATCGTATTAAATGATGTTTGTTTAAATTAAGTCTTTCATTTTACATCTTTTATACTGCTTACGAGATATATTTAGAGATTGTACTAAAACATTTCATTTACTAAATGTAACTACATTTTACTTATACATTTTTTTTAACTTAAACACGTTATTCATTCGATATTATCTGTAATTTATTTTCATATATAAATTTTTCTCTATTTCTTCCGCACACACATATCATCACATGATTTTTTTTTAAAAATAGTCATTTATTATTCACTTTTTTCGCTGATATGCATTTCAATTTCCATACCATCATCATTGGAAAACTTTTTTCATTCATTTACATATTTTATAAAAAGCATTTTTTTTTAATTTTGTGGTGTTGAAATAAGTAATTCATTGGTACATAAATTCTTTTTAGTACTACGAGAATTTTTCAGTTCCAATTTCAGAAAAATCTTTAAATTGATTACTTATTTAATTATATATAGTTTTATTTCCTTCGTAAGTACTGAAAAATATTGTATTTTTTAAAAATTTTCAACAATTCAACTTGATATACATAGTCAAAAATATTTGTAATCTTATCAGTTTATGAAACCTTTTTGAATTGAATTGAAAATCTGTATGTATAATTTTTTTGTATTTCTTATTTCTATGTTAGAATAGACTGTTTTGATTTTATACATTTTTCTCTATATGCTAGTATTATGCATATGCTTTATAATTGTTTTTTTAATATATGTACAAAAAGAATGAACAAACTCGTGGTCATTAAATCATTATCTGAGTTTATTGTACGCATTTTTAATTTTTTTTTTGGATTAACTGTTGTGTAAATCATATGTGGTAATCTAATCATCGTTGATCTGGAAAACTCACTAATCCACCATCTTACAGGTTTCAGTGATGCCGGATTTTTGACAATCAATTGTATTTACTTTTTTTGTTATATACATTTCAATAGCTATATTGTCATTTTCTATTGAAAATTCAAATATTAATTTTGTTTACTGATTGAGAATTTGTTTTCCGATTTTTTATAATTTTAATTCTTGTATCAAAAATTATTTATTATAAAAAAATGTAATAATAATAAATATATTTGATTAATTTAGTTTAAAATTCAATTATTTAATTTATAGTTCTTTAATTTTAATAATTTGTAAATCAAATATTCAAATAATTTTTATATTAAAAAATCGACAATTTTTCAAAATTTGAAATGAATTGTTATTTTTATAAAATTATAATTTTTGAATTTTTAATATTAAAAATTAATTGATATTTTATAAAAAAAAATATTTAAATAATTTTAAAAAATTATTAATAAAATAAAAAAAACGTATTATATTAGTATGTAAATAATTGAGAATATAATAAATCTAATGTAATGCAATTAATATATAAATTATTCAATAAGTTTAATTATAATTATCACTATTTGTTAAAATTATCATTTATGTTTATACTTTAAGTATTGAATTAGTTAACTAAACAATTGTTTTAGTTTGTAAATAATTATTTTCCAAATGATATCATTTATCGTTTTTGCTTTTATCGACATATGTAAGTTTTTATTTAATTTCTGTTTAAATGCTGTTCTCTTACTTAAAACATCTTGTTTGTATTGTTTGCAATTTGTATAATAGTGCATTGACTTTAAACTTTACTAACTAATGAAATTTAAAGATAAACTGAACTCATTCAGACTGTTCAACTGGCAATTAGTTTAACGCTCAAATAAGCTCCAGACAAATAAATCCTATTTAACACATTTAACAAAATCGTTGTAAAGTGTACAATTAGTTCTTATTCGACTTGACATTTTACAAATAGAAAAATGAGAGAAAATGTTTATATACTTTTTTTGTTAAATCGAAGTTATTGTCCAACGATCTGATTGTAGAATTTCGGAAAAGAATTTTTCAATAACACATGAAATGAAATATTTGTACATTATTTCTATAAAGAAATATATCTTGACTCGTAAAAAGAATTCGTAAAATTAGATCAATTAATTTCAAAGAATTTGTAGAGAATATCATAAATGTCTTACTTAAGTTTCACGTGTAAGATATGAAAACTTTTATTACATCCGTCTTGGAAAACAATAATCGCCGAGATTACACAAATCACCGGCCGCGGCGCTGAAACACGTTCGAGTACGCATGCGCTTTTATAACACATTTTGTACGGGTGTGTGAGTACGAACTTTGGGTGTGTGAATGAGTGAGTGTGTATGTAGGAGTACGTGTGGAGAGGTAAGTAGGCGGCAGCCTCTTGTGGCGAGTTTATCATTAGATTTCCGCGATGTAATTGCGCCCGGGGCATCGAACCGCAGCGTGCTGCCTCCGTGCGGCAGTTAATTAAACTAATTCCACAGACTTAATGAGCCACAATGACTTGGCTTGGCGGAGACGACGGCGGTAGGCGCGACGTTCGCTAAGCGCGACGACCGGACCTTTGTTTCCGCGCGCGCATCCCCGAAACTTCCGGTACGGTTACTGTACTAAAAAGACGACGTCTTTGTCGTAATTTTCAGCATGAAAATATGATACGAAGTGAATAAAGATCAACCGAACACACATACATTTATCGAGTACGAGACATTCGAAATGAACATTCGTGTTTGATATCATTGAAAAAATGTGATTTAAATAAAAACACATTTTTAACTTATATTAAGAACACAAAAGAATTTTATACTTTTTTTACCCAATTTCATCCAGTTAATTTGCATGCTATTTATAGAAAAGTGCATAGAAGATTTTCGACTTTATTAATATTTCAGTTATTTACATTAGAAAACAATTCAAGAAATAAAATTTTAGAAATTTATTTTTAAACAGACAAACTACTCACCTCAATAAAATATTATTTTATAAAATCGTTTAGTAATCACTAATTAATTGATATTCATTCCAATAATTATATTTTATAATACAATGACATGAAGATGATAAAATGACCATTGAAATGCATATTAACGAATAAAATGAACAATAAATGATTATTGAACTCATTAAATCTTATATCGATAAGAGAAGTGATTTATTTGTCGAAAAAAACTAATATTTCAATATTTTTATAAAATATAATCCTTTTCTTATTTTCAATAAACTTAAAAGCATTGCTTCGTAGTGTATCAGCTTGAATAGATTTTCTTCGTTTTTCTTCATTGAACGTATAGTAATTTAAGTAAATAGTAAAATATAAATATTTCACAAGTCAAACTTCAGAAACGTTTTTCACGTTAAATAATTTTTCTTACTAACGAATGAAAGCTGAATAAAGCTTTTTTTCGTTCTTATTTTTATTACACTATATATGTTTTCACGTTTGATCTAAAGAAACTTTATTCTTTGTAATTTTTTTATTATTACAAATGATAATTTTTAGCGGAATATTTTAATAAATGTATTTATTTTGTTGCTATTAGTAAATGATGAATAGAAATAATTTCACAATTTAAAATATCATATATTGATTTATAGAAAGTTATAAATATTTTATTATATATGAAAATAATTTCAAAACTGTAAAAGAATACATAAAAAGTATATGTATAATTATTTAATTATAAATAAAATAAAGAGAAATTTTATAACCATTCTCTGTACAAAGAACAATTAAATTGATTTCTATTGAATATTGTGGTAGTAAATTCAGAGTAATAAAATATTTTATTTGGATTTAATTTAACAATCGTTTTATATTATTTTATTTGTATTTCCTTTTATAAACAATTTTATTACAAACAACTAGAATTAATCGAAAAAACGTAAATTTGTTCGTTCTATTAATTAAATATATTGCTGAAAAAAATTATATTTTATTTTATCAGAGTAATAATATTTACATATATATATATATATATATATATATATATATATATATACCGATATATATATATATATATATATATATATATATATATATATATATATATATATATATGTTCTTTTCCTTATAAAAACATATATAAGTTCATTATTAGGTAAAAACCTCATCTAATGACATTAGGTTTTCTTAAATGCTTTCCCAATTTTTTTCCATCATTTCCTGTCTGTGTAATTCTAATCCAACTCATTTTTATTATATATAATTCATAATTTTATCTCTTCATATTGAAAAGATTTTTTTCTTGAACTATTTGTATTTTTTGATCACCTTTCTATAATTATTTTTATCCACCTATTATTTTCTTTTCTTACTACGTATCATTCCCATACCTATTTCTTCGATTTTATTTTTAAAAATTCCTAAGGTTCTTTCCAAAAATTTGCTTTATTTATCTGACCCATGAAAACAAACAGGCAATACACATTAGTTACATGCTTTCAGTTTGAAGTATAATGGTATTTAATTTTTAATATATTATTAATATTTTCAAATACTGCCATGTTACCCTAATTCTTTATCTAATCTCTAGTCATAGATCACTTTCATATCGTACAAATTTCACCATGTATTTTATTTTATCCATTTGTTCTGAGCATAGGCTCTCTTTGTACACACACACATACATATATATATATATATATATATATATGTGTGTGTGTGTGTGTGTGTACGTGTGTGCATGTTGAAATTGACGTATGTTATGTTTACGAAATAAATAAATGATAGAGTTGAAAATATTTCCATGTCAACAATTTATCCCACACATCAGATCGTACAAGATAAACCACTTTTTCTTTTGCAAATAATTTTTCAATTCGCTTGGTTATATTTTAGAACTCGTCAGCACTTTATTTTTCACGACGTTGTCAACAATATCGTTAGGTACCATACCGTTTACTGTATTCAGCATTTTTGTTCTTTATCATTTTCGTCGTTTTGAATATATATATTTTTTTAATTCGATCACGATGTCGTCGCTGTTATTTTCTTTTATGTATTATTTATAGACGCACATTTTTTTCGCGGCAATACAACCAGGAAATATTTTTTTCTGACTAAAGTGATTTTTTTTATTATAAATTTTCTATCTGATATTGATTTTATAACAATTTTACGTCTAGTTGATACAATTGTGGATATTTTAACAATAACATTTTTTTTGAAAGAAACGAAATTTATATGAACTTTAACACAAATTAATTTTCACTCCCAATACCATAATATGTCATAAAATGGTTAAAAATCACTTATTGTTTACACAATACACTAATATGCATTTTGATGACGATGCCATCTTAGTCAGAGTATTGTTTATAATGAATATAGATTTTTATAAGATTAAAAATTGAATTTGAAAAATTATTAAAAACGAAATTCTTGGACAAAATATTAAAAAATGTTCAATAATTATTTATAGTATACTTTGTTTGTGTATAATAAGCTGATGTGCATTTCGAAAACAGCACAGTCAACATCAGAGTGCAGTGTTATAAAATGTGATATTTTACTGATGTGAATAATAATTAATTTTTATAAAATATTAGTGTTGGTGTGATTATTTATTTGTATTAAAATACATTAATAAATCTTAAAGCCTTTTATATTTTAAATTAATTGATTTTCTTTTATATTTTAAAAAAATAAATACGTTTTGAAATCCTGTACTTTATTAAAACCTTTTCCAGTAAGTTTTTAAATAGGTACATTTATAATTATTATTACATTTAATCATTACTTGAAATAATACATTATTATTACACCTTATTTACTATCTTATTAAATAATAAAATAGCCTGAATATGATTGAAGGATAATAAAGAATAGTAAATGGTAATAAGCATGTAAATATAAATCTAAACTTTTCAGTCTAATTTAGATCATTCTATATAAAATACTAAAAAAATTCAATATTAAGTTTTTTAACAATCCTCAAAAATATTTTCTGTGTTAAAATAGTTTTATATTTTAAAAAAATAATTTTATAGACAAAAAATATTTAATTTTGTTTTGAAAAAAATAAATACTTTTCCATTTCCAATATTTTTATATTTAATATTTTATATAACTATATATAAATTCTCTCTGCAAAAAAAAAATTCGAGAATATATTAATTTTTACACATTCTATAAACAATTTTCAAATGAAATAATATCGTGCGAGTCAGTTTTATCAAAACATATTGAAACGTTTTTGTTAGTATTTATATAAATATTATTAAAATCTCATATGCCAGTTGTCTCGTTCCCACTATTTCATATTCATCCGCGTTATATAATCTGAATTTATTTGTATACGTATACAAAGGTCGCCGCCAGTACTGAGAGGTCAGTTTGGTAAATTAAGTCGGTTATTTATTTATTCAGTCATTCGACCGTAGTGTAAATTTCGTCGTATTGTGAATTTATAGAAAATTCGTTTTAAATATTCGTTTAATAAAGTATTCATTTATATATAATTGTATATTTAATTTTATTCTAAAAATATCTACCAAAAATATTCCAATGGACTGAATATTCGTGTTAAGTGAATTTATTGTGATCAGTTATAGTGTAAATATAAGTAGTTGTAGACTTCTTGCTCATAAGTTTTTTTTTGATAAAAGAACGTTTGAATAACTGATGTATTTTATTTTGATCGACTTCGTTCGTCTCGAGATATAAATTTTTAATTAACATCTCTTGACTTTTATTAGTACCAATCCAACTTTATTTAATATTTAGAGAAAGATTCGTTTTTTATGTTTGTATAAAGTTATTTTTTTTTGTTAAATTCAATTAAAAAAAAACTTAGACAAATTTACTTGCAAATATCAGTTTTTGGCAAAAAAATATTCGACAATAAAAAATGTTTATAGAGTATTTTCAATATTATTCCCCGTTGAACGATTTTAAGTTAATTTCAATTTAAAATAGTTCATTAATAATATATAAATGTTGATTCACATAGTTTTTTTTAATTCTGTACTAAAACCAATTTAATTATCAATAATATAAAAACGTTAGTATTTAATTTATGATTTAATCGATTTTTTCAAATAAAATAAATTGAAATATTTATTTTCTTTATTTTTTTAATAAATAATTCATTATTTTATAAACAGAAATATAATATAAATCATGAAACTAAATTCATGTGTTGTAGAGAAACTTATTATATAATTGAATTACCTTGTTTCAAAAGTTACAAAAGTATTTTTTTGTTTAGTGAATTAACGTTACATAATAGTTTGTCCACATTTATTATAAACACTATTACGCTATTAAGTAATTGTATGTAGTAGCTCGAATGAAACTGAAGGATAGTAAAGTATAGTAAATAATGATAACAAAGTTAAAATATATCTAAATCCTTCAGTCTTATTTGAATTACCACATATATTAAATGTTAAATATATTGATAAGTTAAAAATAGCAGTTAGTTATTTTAATGAAGAATTTGTATGAACTTGGAATGATTCATTTGTACTTAATTTATTTATATTAAAATATGAATTTTTGTTTTACCTGCATCAACAGAAATTATCTTCAAATTTTGTGGTTTAATTTTGTAGATTATTAAAAAAAATGTTCATATCAATTCTCGTAAAAATATATTTATAAAAAAATAAAATTACTAATAAAAAATGTTTTCAGAGAAATTCAATTTTTATTTTTATCTCATTTTATACAATCAATTTTAATTAAATAGAAAAATTCGTATATAATTTATAAATTATTTCAGTTTTTTTTAAAAAAACAAATCAGTTGCCATCAACGCAATACCGTTAACTTATTTCATAAAATAATCAACATCTCTTTCTTCTGAATACATACTTCAAAGAAATGTACACGTTTGTCACACAATTCCAAGAATAGAACTCGTTAATTCAAGTATTTCATAATTTGGACACCTTTATAATTTTAACAGAATTAAATAAATTCTGTTGTAGATGTTTTTGTATAATATTTTTATTTTCTATTACTGAAAATGTTATAAAAATTAATGTCTTTTTTATACTTTAATAAATCATAAAATACATTAATTTTTATTGAAAATATTAAAGAAATCCAAGTTATTCGTTAATTATTATCACCTTATATTAATCGTGATTAGATTTATTGAATTGTTTGCAAGTATAAAAAAATATTTTTATCAAAATTTAAAAATATTCTTTAAAATATATATAAATTTATGGTTATTTTTGATGCAATTAATTTATTTTATTCGTTATTTTAATTATTTATATAAATTTAAAATATAAAAAAAAACTATTTTTTGGAAATACCAGAGTCATCTTTAAATATAAATACAATTTTTTTATTTTATAGAATAGTTTATTTCTAAGTAGATTTTATAATAATATATATATAAATATAAATATGTGTGATAGAGAGAAAAAATATTCATATTTTATGTATAGAATTGTTGATGAACTTCTACAATAAAGATATGCAATATCAGGAAAATACATGTAATACATATGAATATTTATATGTAAAAACTATTAGATGAGATTGCAATTTAACTATTTATTTGAATAAATAGTGTAAAACATCCACAAACTTTGTAGTTTAATAAAATTCAGTTTTAATCTAACGATGTTTATTTATAAAGTCATTTCGTTACTCATATAAACGTCACATGTTATATCATGTCTTTTCTATTTACTCTCGACCTAAGGTAACTAACTAAATTAAAATATATTTCCTTTGACATTTATATTTCTGGTTGCTTGAGTAAAGAAGAGAGATCTTATTTAATTCTCCAGTTGTATACACGGACATTCTATATTACGCATACAGAACCGGATTTACGCATGCATGAGCGTTGTTAAGAAGCGGAATTTCGAAAATTAAATATAATTTCAAGTATTGTTTATTTCAGAAATAACTAATTAATTTCGAAATGATATTTCAAGTGCCTACACAGATATGATACTCGGATTTATATTGCCGTGTGAAGTATATTTTTTTATTTTCTTAATATATGAAAATATACAAGAATTAAATATACAAGTGGAAAATTTTTAAATAAATAAATAAGTCAAGAGTGAAATTTTCAGTAATTATTCCGAATTATTAGAGTTATTTTTCATATTTTTAATAATCAATGAATATTTTGTCTCACACACAGATTAAAAATAACTCTCTTGTATTTCGGTTATAATAAAGAGAAACAATTTTTGATTGCATGATTTTTATATTTTCACTCTAAAATAATAACAAAAATGAAAATTGACATTAATATCATTTATAAAGAAAGTTATTAATAGTTAACATTTCAATAGTATCTATAAAATTATTTATTTAAAAATAAAAGTGTATTTTTAAAGATATAAATCATTTTAATTTTACTGCGATTAAAAAATACTAGATCATAAGAAAAAATAGATATAAGAAAATAATACAAACTGTGGTTTTTTAAAATAGTATTTTTTTGTAAAATTTAGTGATTGAATTCAAGAAAAAAATAATATATATTTATTTTCATTCTGTTATATTACTTTTTATTTTTAGAATTTAAAAAATGACAAGACTGAATTGAAAAAAAAATTAATTATAAAATAATTTTTTTTTCTCTTATCATCTTATGAAAAGAATAATCCGAAGTAAATTAAAAGATTGTTTTTTTAACATCATTAATTATATTTTCAATAATTTTTTTTAAATTTTTAAAAAATTGACTGACTTATAATTATATAATTAAAATAGTGTACACATTTAAATTAATAAAAGTTAAAATATTAATGAATTTTTTAAAGCCACATTTTTGTTTTAATGACATTTTCAAAATATATCAACTGAACGATTTGAAATTTTTGATAAAATTCAATAAATAATTCTCTATCATCGGCAATAAAATATTTTTTTTATAATTTATATCTTTTAAAAAAAACTCTTCAAATACTTAAAATATATATAGTATAAAATTGGTATTAATTTCAATAACTTAAATTTTATTAATTATTATATTAATCAATAAATCTACTGCAAATAATAATTATAGTAAGAGTTAGGAATTTTTAATTTTATTTTTTTTTTCATATACCGACTATGACTCCGTATAATTTTAAGTTATACGAGTATGGTTCTTTACTTTATTGTAAATAATCTAATATTTTAAAATATCAATAAGTGTGTATATAAAAATTCAAAATTTAACATTTATTATTTTTGGAAAAAAAAATTCAAAATTACTTTAACCGGAATTCTAAGATAGAAAATCGTATTAAATTATGTTTGAATTTTTCATTAAAATAAACAACATACTTCTATTTTATACATAAATATTACTTACACATTAAAAATTCTCCTTGTACGTCTAAAGTGTTAAATTTAATCCAACTACATGTATAAAGTCTGTATGTAATTGCTAACGTTCATAATTTAATGTAAACTAATTGAACTAAGGTGCATGATGTGTCTAATGTAATAATGTACTCGCATAGAAGACTCATTTATTTGATACATCCTTACATAATTTATCACTAAAACATATATTTAAACTCGTGAAATATTATTTGTCGCTTTTAATTCGTATGGAAATTTCGCAATTTACTCTTAATTAATCGTGTTATAAAATGTTAGTTTTACATTAAACAATTTAATCCTTATATATATATATATATATATATATATATATATATATGTATAATATTGTGATAAAATATTTTTAATAGAACAAAAATAAAAAAGAACATTACGACGTTATTGACAGCTTGTTAGATAGATCTATTAGGTGAAAAGTATTAGTTGATTGATTTGAGACAGTTACAAGTATTGAGTATTAGTAGGGAGAAGTGAATAAAACATTGTGCCATTTCTGTATAACTTCTATCAATTAAGATTCATGTTTAGTTGTAGATGAAGCACGTTTGTGTAGTTGTGAATATACAAAATAGATAGTATGAGGTGTAGATACTGGAAATAAATTATAAAACAGTGAATTTAAATTCAGTAGACGTAAATATCTAGAAGAAAATTGAACAGGATTTCTTAATTGTTAACACCGCATTGTATAAATATTTAAATAAGAATTGTTGGAAAGTAGGTCAATCTTTACACAATTCTCACACTTATACATACATGTTTATATATATATATATATATATATATATATATATATATATAATTACTCAGGAAAAACATCAGTACGATTTTAAATTTATATTCCATGAATACAGTTGATTTCTTGATTATACATTAACTTCTATTATTTATTAATACCATTTTTCTTGTCTTAGACAGTTTTCCAGATTTAAATTATTACTGTTGTGATATTTTTCTTTATAACAAAATTAAAATTTATATATATATATATGAAATATTATTTTAAAAAAAGAAAAGATTTTTTTATATAAATTTGACAAGGGTTAATATAAAGTTATTAATTCCTAAAAAAATGTATTTATTTTTAGCTTGAATATTGAGATTGTTAAATATTATCTCTTTTCTCTATCCATTGCTAGATGAAGACTTTTCTCAAAATTTTCCATTTAGACTAATATCCTTTTCTTTAAGACAATTCTGACAAATATCCCCTTATATCTCTGTCCCATCTATCCATGAATCTCTATTGGGTCTTCTTATACGAGGGTCGTTTGATAAGTATGATAAATTTAGTTATTGTTTAATTTAATTAAATTTTTCAATTTATTTTTTTCACTTTTTTACCATACTTATCAAACGACCATCGTACACCTAGGTTCTCAATCAATTACTTTTCTCTTCCATTGATGGTTCCCTCTTTTTGCTATATGACTAGCCCATTTTCATTTCAAACTTTTTTCTTTTCACATAACATTCGTAACTATTATTTTCATTTTTTCTTTTTATTTTATTTTTAACATATATGTAGGTTACATGAAGCTTATGTTTCTCTAAAAATATCAAAATTAAATGACAGTTATATTTTTTACGAGATGAAGTTATTTTTAGGTTTTTATTTTTTTAATAATATATTTAAAAATATTTTTTAATATTTAAAATTTATTGTATCAAAACTCTCTCTCTCTCTCTCTCTCTCTCTCTCTCTCTCTCTCTATATATATATATATATATATATATATATAAATTAATTATCATTTAATTTTTTAACTTAGTTTTAATTAAACTTCTTCATATTATTAAAATTTATAAAATCATCCATTTCTAAATCTTTTACAAAAAACTAAAAACTATGTGATTTGACAACAAATTTGAAACCAACAATCATAGCATTAAATTTTAATCAAATCTTTGATTTCCTAATGAAATCAGTAACTCAATTTATCTTAAAAACAGTTTTGAAAAAAATATTTCGTTCTTATCAAAACCTTGTAAGTTTATTTACGAAATCACTTCTTATTGCATCGTTGAACACTAATGGACATTTTCGACGAAAAGATAAAAGTAAGAGTACCTAAAACGACTCCATAAATAATCAAAATCGATTAAACATTTACGCTATACTAACAACGCTACCGAGACAAGAAATATACTACTCTGATTTTTCAAACATGTAAAAATGATTAATTTTTAATTTAATACACCAGTTATTCTGTAATTTAAAAGCTTCTTCGTGTCGTTTCTTATTTCTTGTACGAAATAATGTAAACTGTTTCTTTTTTTACTCCGAACGTTTCCATTAACATTTATTTAGAACTTTAATTTGTATATATATATATATATATATATATATATATATATTTATTTGGTTTTCGTATTTATATTTAAAATCAATGAAGTTTTCGTTATGTGCTAAGTGATGTGAATATGCTTTTTTGGAACTCTGAATTCATTCATTCATCTACTAGTCATTTCTTCTTAATGGTGAACTACAATTTTAAGGTATGATTAATTAATTTATTTTTACTCATATATACACACACAATAAAAAATAAATGTATTTGTTCAACACTCTATTCATTGAAAATAATTTACAGTAAAATAAATTACTTATTAAATTATTTCGAGCATTTTGTTGATTTTTTTATAAAAATATTTAGTTAATTTGTGAATATGTTTATATTCTCATATTTTCAAAAAAATATTATTAAAAACAAAAACATTAAAATTAAAGTCAACCGTCACAAATTCAGTATAGTTGAATTGAATCTATGAAATGCTGAATTAGTGACTTTATCATATTATCTGTAATTAAATTATCACATATAATTTACCTAACAGTTGACCTAAAATTTTAAAAATTAAATTCTGCATTAATCAATACAGACAATAGTTCAGTGATTTATTGTTCATTTAATCGTTTGTACTGTTAGAAATAATATTTATTTTAAAAAATATGATTATAATATATATGCATGTCACTAGTATATAAAATAAAATTTATAAAAGGAAAACATGTATTTTAACATAGAAACAAGAAATATAAAATCATAATATGTGCAGATATTAAATCCATTTCAAACAATTTTCATAAACTGTTAAAATTTTAAATATTTTTTATAAAAAATATACAGTTGCAAGATATTAATTTATTATTTTTTAAAATTAATACGATTCCATTACACGAACTATACTGTAAAAAATAAATAACATATCTGCTTAAAAATGACAATTCTTAGATATAGACAAATAAACATATGTAAATAGGCATTACATATACGCAATAAAAGAAAAAAAGAGTCTACCATTAGTTAAAGGAATATTGAATAAAGATAAGGAAATACATTTGCAAAAATTATGTTTAAATTGACGATGGAACTGAATTAACAGTGGTAGGATTAGTGATGGTCGATTGTATAAAATAATTGTTAAAAATATCTGCAGCACATTTAAATATTTACAATTTTAAATAAATAATAAAACTGGTCTAAAAAAGAAACTGAAACAACTAAATTATGTTTCATCAAGCAAATAAAATTTCCTACATTAAAATTTTTAAAACTATAATCTGACTATTTGATCATCTTCATAATTTTCACATACAATTTATATGGTTGATGAAACATTTTATCTTTTTAAAAAATTTAATAAAATTATACTCTGAGAATTTTTTACCGTTCATTTTCAAACAAATTAATTTTACACCTGAATAATATCTATTAAGATAATTGTTTGAAAAATATGTAATATATATTTTGTAACAACATTTATATATTTACAGATTTCTAGTTTGGAAAAAATTGTTAAAAATTTAAAAAAATATATTTAATATAATTTTTACTTTACTCAATAACTACAAAACATAACTAAAACATGAAATAAGTATTGTGTAAATTAGTTTTATGAATATTAACTTTAACGATGAATAATTTACATTTTACTCATTAATATTTATAAATTTAATTTGGTATTTAGCAAACAGAAAATATAGCCACTTAAAATAAATTATAAATTATTTGAAGTTGTTTTAAGATTCAAAATTAGTCATAGTTAACAAATCTGAACAGAATAGAATTGAATATAATTCAGGACAATATTTTTATATAAATAAATCACTTCATATAATATCAGAATTTTTTCTACAATTTTTCAATAATGATTATTGTTCAATTTATTCTCTATTTCATATTTCAATGTCAATTTATCTCATGGAAGAGCCTTTGAAATATCAATTAGTGAATAGAGTAAATAAAAAATGATTACTAAAAGGTTATTAAAATCATTTACTGTCATTTTTAGCACTTTTTATATGGAAGTGAATAAAGTACAGTGATTAAAAATCTGTTGGATTTTTGTTGCTAAAAATCTAAAAGTGGATTACTAAATTGATTTTAGTTTAAATAAGAAAACTGTATTCATTGTTCGAGTTGAAAAGTGTAATATATTTCGATAAAACGTTTTATATCCAGCATAAAATAAATATTCATGTTGAAAATCCTACTTCCATTGAACGTTTTGAAAAGAAGTAATATCCAATAACAACGAAAACATAAGGAAACATAAATAATCCAGTAGAACAATTGCCATTTTCCGTTGTCGTTCGTTCTTTGAAGCCGCATCTTGATTAAATATAAGTACCAAACTATTAGTTGTATCACGAAACTTTTTATTGGCCCTTTTTCGACGCGTTACCATCGCTAAGTCCCTATTATGACAGTGAAGTGGAGTTACGCTTCGTTCAAAGTAAACCGTGCTCTATTGCATTGTTTAATTTGATTGTGACATTTAAATTTACATACAAAGTCGAGAGATGCATTACGATAAGGTTAATGCTGCCGGCTTAGTTTTGACGACAGTCGGGTAACGTCAGAGAGAAAAGGAGTATCAACTCGATGTCACTGACGACGGAGATCAGTGTAGAAAATTGTACAGTAGCGATGCGAGCATTTGGAGCCCTTTTTGTTTCGTAAATTATTGTTTGGAATTATTATTGTAGAAAGCAGCACATTGTTTATTTTATTCACAACATATATATATATATATATATATATATATATATATATATATATATATATATTTATATACATACATACATACATATTTTCATTGTTCGGTTGTAAAGCAGCTCACTTTTAATTATAGACAGGAAGATGTTGACATTTGAGACAAAAAGATGATGGGTCGGGATTTCATTCCTTTTGTCCTGTTCGTAGGTGTTTCGAAAGGTTTATGTTTTCGTTTATTCAACGACGCCTTTTGTTTGTATAGTATCTGAATAAAAGTTTCTTTAAATATATTTCCTTAAATATGTATCAGCTATTATCCAAAATGAGTTTAAAACGTAAACAATTCATATTTATCATGGAAAATTCTCTCTTTATTAAGAGATAACGTTAGATAATTGTTCATGGAAATATTTTAATTATAAATATGTTTTGTATATTTACACACACACATATATGTACACAAATATATATGAGATAGAAAAAGATAAAAGAGAGAGAGAGAAGGAATCAATTTAAAGTATGAATCTTGGTTATCTATGGTTTTCTAAAAATATTTATTTTGTCAACAAGCTCAAATAATATGGAAAAAAAGATACGAATTAAACAAAGAAAGTCAAAAAATTAGTCATTTGATAAATCACATTAAGACAATAATAATATATATTGAATTTGTGAATTAGAGAAAAATTACATTAAAAGGAATATAATGAAAATTTGTTAAAAATTTTAGCAGTTAATTAATATAAAAGGAATATTTGTGAACTCGAGAATAAAAAGAAAATTGTATTAATTTATAAGAAATTCTAGTGAGGTCTAATATTTTTTTGGATGAAAAAAAATTTTAATCAATCCACCATATTTATTCTCATTTTTGGAAACGAAGCATGAGACTTAAATAAGAGAATATTCAGCAGCTTCAAACATAAGTAAGCATTTAAAGATTTATGTTAGGAATAACACTTAGATAAGAGCGAAATAAGTGGATTCGATGGAAAATAAAAATTACGAATGTTATAACAAGAGTGATAAGTTTGAAATAAAAATGAAATGGACAAGAAAAATGATTTATTGGGAATCTATAAACATTAAAATAACTAGGAAGATATTTTAAAATAGATGGGATAGAAACATAAAATAATTCATTGATACGAAATGCAAGAAAAATACATTGGATCGTTTGATATGAAAATTTTTAAAGAAACTTTCATTCAATAGTGAATAGAAAGAGATTATTGATAATAATGATGTTATATATTCCACGTATATAGGTGTTTTTCTAAACGTGATAGAATTTTAAATTAAATACTTATCAAAAGTTTTATATAAGCTAAAGAAACATCTTCCTTATATGTATGTATGTGTGTATGTGTAAATAATATTTGAAACATATTAGTTTTATTTATAAAATATTACTTAAAAATTATTGCAACATTAAAAAAGGAAATAAAAAAAATCGAGAAAATTAAAATTGAGAATTATATTAAATATGAAAATGCCATTTAAATTCAAAACTTTTTTAAAAAAAACTTCATATCATTTAAATAAAAATATAAAAATTAAATGATTAGATAGATTTTAGTGTACAATTTAAACAAAAATATTTAAAAAAGATTTTTATTAAAATTAATTTGTAATTTGTATATATATATATATATATATATATGTGTGTGTGTGTGTGTGTGTGTGTGTGTGTGTGTGTACATACGCACCACACCTGTGTGTGTTCTTTGTGTGTACGAATGGATATTCGTTTTTGAACAAAAAAAAAAGAAATGATAAATCTGCTAATAAATATAAAGTTTCATGTCGATAAAACGAAATAAATCGATTACCTTTTATTGTACGTTTTCTTGGAAATGTGGCTATTATCGTTTTAACTGTCAATTTAAATATATTACCTTTAAAATTCTATAATACAGTAATTTCTTTCATTTTCATATCAGTCGTTTATACGTTCGACAGCGTTCACTTTCGAAAACTAAATAAATTATTTCTTATTCACCTTAAATCTTCTAACAATATACATAAATATTCACACGTGTACAATGAAAAAAAAACAACTTTCTATCTAATTAAAACGACACGAGTCGTAATCATCGTACGCACCGCAAATAAAAATATATAATATGAAAATTGTTGTAACTGCCAACTGGAGTTTTTATCTCGAAACGCGTAATGCTTCCTTTTTTTAGTACCGCGCCCATCTGGCCTGCGGCGCACATTATTCTTTCGTCGTGTTCGCGGGGACCTAATTCAAACGAAAAGTATTATAACATTTACCGAGACGGAGAAAAATACGTCGCTTCCGGAAAAGATTTGCCAACTCATCTTCAGTGACGCATTAATAAACCAGGATTAGACCATAACGCAGATCTTTATTGAGATCTCTTCTCTGTCGTCAGACTCAACACTGAGATGATATAAGGAAAAAACATTGATACGTGCACACGGCACAGATTGGAGAAAACGGCGCGACCAATCTCACTCACTTATATATGTATATAGATATATCACATTAAGACGTCGACGAACGTATGAAAATGTATTACGAAGCAGCCACTGAGCACGGTTTATTACTTTTTGATTAAAATCGGTCGTGGACGGGTGCTTAAAAAATTTATTTATTTAGGTCGCTCCGTTTGTGTCTGTCAGTCGTGAAACAACGAATGTTTTTTCTTATAAAATTTCGAGCTTAATTCAGTTCTTATATTAAATAATTTAATTCATATACAATTTACATATACATATATATATATATATATATATATATATATATATATATACATATATATATGCACACACGCACACATATAAATATAGGGTTATCCAAATGCGATGCCTAGATTTGTATTTTGTTAAAAGAAACAAAATAAACTACAATATATACATATTTCTCTATACACATTATCTTTTTATTAAAACATAAATCTAGGCGTCACATTTGGATTACTATATACGAGGCTCGTTTGATAAGTATGGTAAAAAAGTAATAAAAACTAAATTGAAAAATTTAATTAAATTAAACAATAAATAAATTTACCATACTTATCAAACAACCCTCGTATATATATATTGGGGGGGGGAGAGATGAGATTGCATAAATAGGTAAATTAAGAGGAAGAGGATTAACTTTAAGCTAATTAACTTTTCTCAAATATTAATAATAATAAAAATTTATATAATTATTCATTAAAAACTGTAATATTTTTCAAGAAATATATAAGTAACTTATTTTTTATTTAAAAATGCGTAATTTAAAAAAATACATTTGGTTAAAATGTGTTAATAAAAATGGAGTTTATATTAAATAGAGCTTTTTTAACTAATAGTCCAACATTAATAAATAATATAAATTTTCAAATCTATTTTATCAGTTTTATTTAAAAAATACGAGGTCGTTTGATAAGTATGGTAACTTTATTTATTGTTTAATTTAATTAAATTTTTCAATTTAGTTTTTCACATTTTTCAATTTAGTTTTTCAAATTAATATATTTAGTAAAAATTAATAATGTACTTATAAACTAACATTTCAATCAAATACATTTTCTAAATTTTATTTTTTGTGATTATTTCAGTGCAATAAAAATCACTTATCACAACACCACAGGTTTTTATAAATAATTTATTAAGTAAATAATTTATTTCTTTATTATTCACTTTATTTACTAATGTGCATTTTAATAATATTGAATAATTATTTTTTTCATTTATTATTAAAAGTTTCGTTCATGTTTTAAACAATACAGTGTGTATTATTTGATCTCTGTGATGAAACATTTAAAATTAAGTCATTAAAAATATTTTCATATTACCCACTTAAGACAATATATTTTTTTAATAATAATTATCGTTATTTTATGTCGTTACTAAATGTGTGCGACATTTTTAAACATTTTTTAGTGCCAAACATCACACAAAATTTTTCGAATTTCTTCAATTTGTCTAGATTAGTTTCAATTGTCATTAGTAATATTTTTAACAAAATAATTTTCAACGCCTTTATATAAATATAGGGTTATTCAAATCTGATGCTTAAATTTGTGTTTTATTAAAAAGAAAACAAAGAATCTATACACATGTTTCCCTATACACCACCTTATACACAAGTTTCTTTTTAATAAAACACAAAACTAGGCATCACATTTGGATGACCCTATACTTTACATTGAAAACTGTTTCCATAACTTCCATGTTAAATATTAAAATTCAAAATTAAAACAAAGTTTTATTTTACATTTATTGAAATTCTTTGTTAAATAAATGTGCATATATGAAGGAAAATATTTTAAATAAATAATTTCATTTGTTAAAAACCTTTCTTAATAATAATTCAATAAAATGAATTATTTGAAAAATATTTATTTTTTATTTCATACATTTATGTTCAAATTATAAATGTAAAAAGAAATTTGTTTTCAAAGAGTTTAAAGATGTTTTAATTTAATCGACATTTCAAAATAATTAAGAAAAAGTGAACGAGGAAATGTTCTTTTGCTATGAAAGTAGCCAATTTGAATAGCAATGTTATTTAGTAGCTGCTGAATGAACAGTCGTAAACATATTGAAATATGTCTATATAATGTTCGAAATACCGAACTATAAAGACATTCTGCGAATTTTATTGTCCCACTTCGTACAAATATACACGAGCTATCCAAAACATTGGATAAATATGAAAACGAAGCAACGAACGAACGAGATGGCTAGCGCGAGCGTCGCGCTAATAAAACCATTCCACTTCGATTGCTTTTGACGCAACGTATTTACTATAGATATATCCACAGACCGGCGACACAGTCTCTGCTTGTCCGTATGAACCCATTAAATGAAGAAAAAGCCGATTAAGCACGACGCAAACCCAAGAGGATTAACAAAGACTTATGAAAGTCAAACATATTGCGACATAAAATGAAAGCATCGTTAATTGCAAACGTAAAACTAATTAAATCCATGCTTAGATTTTCAATACGGAACATTCCGAAACGAAACGGAAACGAATACCTGTTTTAATGACCGCAGTCGTAATCCGGCCACGTTCACTTCCTCTGCCGGCACCGGCTTCAAGAAAACTTTATTATGTCACTATATAACGACGTTTAAATTCTTATACAATTGCTCTGTACAATGCTGAATGTTAAAGAACGAACGTTACGAATTAAGTGTAAGTTAAAACGAACGTGTCTACGCCGATACAGTTAAAATTATAAAGGTCGCGTAATTTTCAACATCGAAAATGTATGACGACACTAATTTGCTGCTCAACGTTCCCCCTTTCACTTAAATAACATTCAATTTGGCGTGGCGGGTGCAACGAACGTACGTTTTCGAGGTTTTTTCACGTTATTTTTTTTCATTGATACGTGTTGAACATACCTTTAATCTCAATTTGAACTGTATACATCGAATATTTGTCACTCTGCACGCTCTTTATAATAAATTAATTTCAAAATGATCATTTATCTTATGTAGGAAAAGTAAATAACGTTTATTGATTTAAAACTTTTTCTAATATCCAAATGATTACTCAAATATCAATTAATAATTTTTATGAGTTATACACATTTTTGTCATACCAACCAATTTTTGACCAATGTCTTATTTATGGAACGATTTTTTTCTATTTTATAAAATCATTTGATAAATAATTTTTTTAACTTTTCTATTCTAACACTTACTTTCTATTTATATCTGTGTAACAAAACAAATTTTATATAATTTTTTATTTGAAATATTTTTTTCAATTAATTTTTGATTTCAATACATATATACACACACACACATATTATATATATATATATATATATATATATATATATTTATATATGTGTGTGTGTGTGTAACTTTAATTTTAAAAATAATTTAGAAAGTCATATAAAATTCTAAAGTACATACTAAAAGCTAAACGTAATATTTTACATTCGAATCCACAAAACGAACAAAATCATAGTTTCCAGATTTGAAATTGTCAGTTATTTGTAATATTTCCCTTATTACAAAGATGAAAAACAGGAAGCATATGGCATACTGAAAATTATAATAAAAAAACATGCCTGGATGTTTTATTAACGTCGTAAAAATAATCGTAAAAGTCATTACATAGTCAAATTGAAATTTATTTATTAAAATAGTCGTTTCGTAAAATATTTCCGAATCATATATATCTCTGATTATAAAGTGCGACATAAGTTAGAAAAGTCATAAGGTATTTGGATCAATTGAAAAATTTTTACGACTAAAATTATTGTATGGAAAATTTTAATTTCATTTTTATTTTCTAATAGTTTTAATAATAATAATTCAATTATTGAAAAATTCTAACAACGATATCTATAAGTTTATTAAAATTAAATATAAATTCTTTTATTATATGAAACTGAAAAATAGTAAATACTAAACAAGTAAATATAAGTTTACAACATTTGAGCCATTCTGTATATATATATATATATATATATAAATGTTGTGTGTATGTATGTATGTACTTATGTATTTGTGGTTTATATAAACCAGATATTAGAATTAAAACAATGCTCAACAATATGTCAAATAAACGATGTTAATGAGAACTGAAAAGCGTCAACGATAAAACAACGAAAACCAAAAACAAGAAATACTTGTCACGTCGTTTTAATTTGACATTTGTCACAAGAGCTGCAAAGAGAACTATTATTTAAAATCCTATTAAGTGTTTACATGTGATGAATGTGAGTTTCATGTCCGATTAAAAATATTTTGATTTATTTTTAAAAACGTATACAATACTATATATATATATATATATATATATATATATATATATATATATATATATATATATATATATATAGAGAGAGAGAGAGGAGAGAGAATGGAGAAAGAAAGAGATTTAAGACAAGTAAAATGTTAATATACTCAGGAAATTAAATAACTTTAAGATAATTTTCAGAAAATAAACTTGTAAGTTTGAATAAAATAAAATCGAGTCCCGTGGGAAATTTGTATTGAGACAATTACAGTACAAGTCACAAAGTAACAAGAATTTTAAGAGAATACTATACACATATTTGCTAATAAAAAAGATAAACTTATCTAAATTATCATATTAAATGAGCTTTATTCTCGTATTATATACAGTTAATTTAAAAGATCTTCAATGTTTTCTCAGTTATTTTTTGTTATTTTACTCTGAAACGTGGAATTATTTAAAATGGTTTTGATAACTGTACATATACTAGTGTATCTATATATATTTCTTGTTTAAAAATTACAAAATGAAATTGAATTAATTTTAGTACGTTTTATAATAACAAAAATTTAATAAAAAGGTTTATATAAATATATATAAAAAAATAATAAAATTACTGTTTTTAAAAAAGCATAAATGTAATAAAATAATACTGATATGATTAATAAACACAAATTAAATATAATAAATTCAATTTTTAATTTTATATGAAACATTATTATTTTTAATTAAACAGCCATAACATCAAATTAAAAATATAACCTTTTGAAAAATATCTCCAGTTTATTTATGCAAATAAAAATTTAATTTGAAAAAAATAATTAAAATGTAAAATAGGTGTATTAAATATTTGGTGTTTAAGAAATTATTATCGACTTATTTATTTAACTCGATTTGGTTTATTTTATTTATTTTAATAATCAGTACATTGATTACGATTGTAACAAATAATTTTGAATAATATTATGAAATTAAATAATAGTATTTTAAAGAAATAGTATTAAAATCATATTTATTCATTTACAGCTAAATTTAATGAAAAATATTTTTGTAAATTTTATAGAAAGTTTATACAAGAATAATTTAACATAAAGTATCATCTATTTAAAATATAATTAAAAAATGTTATAATTATTAATATATTTTTAAATAAAAAACAATTATTATTATTTTACACCAGATTACTTTCATCTTTCATTTATAAAATTCAATTTTTCAAAAAAATAATGCTTCCAAATGTTGAAAGTTTTATTTTTATTATATTTTTTAATTCAGCGCCCTAACGATAATAAAATTATGATAAAAATGTTTATCAACAAATAAATGAACAATTCATCATTATAAAATCTTATGGTACTGAATTGAGTTATTCATCTAATTAACAAAAAATATTTTGTTAACATTTAAAAAATGAATACAAAGGATATTTCAAAATTAACACGTTATATTAGAATTAAAAAAAAAGTATTCTAAAAAAGAAAAAAATTATTATTTGATCATTTTTGTGTAATGTTAAAATAAATATTGTCTAGCCACCATATGAAGATAATTTTCGATTTTTAGAATTCAAAAATTTTAATATAAACATATATATAATAAAGATATTATTAATCTAAAGATTTTGAGTAAATCTAATTAAATATATATTTGTTCGGACATTTTTGTTTATTCAATCTATTTTCGCTGTTATAAATTTCATTGAAAATTAATTAATTTATATATATATATATATATATATATATATATATATAAAAAAAGATTACTGCAAATTACAATTTAAATAAAAAATTGTATAAAAGTTAAAAATACTTATTTTCAAATATACAATTTTAAAAGTCTAATATTTATACAATTTTACCTGTTGAATTTTTTTTTCTTTTTTTTTTTGATGAGAGCTAAAAAAATTGTGTACAAAAATATAGTAATTTTATTTCGAAAAAATCTTATGAAAATCTTTTCTAAACTATCATACTTTTGTTATTATAATAAAAATATTGAATAATATATAATGACCTAAATAAAATTGAAGGATAGTAAAGAATAGTAAATTATATTGTAGTAAGCAAATAAATGTATGGTTCAACCCTTCAGTCTCATTTGGAACATTCTATATAAAAAACGTAAAAATGTATACACGAAAAATTATATTTAATGACATTTTCTAAGAATAAAAATATCTTCTTCAACAAACTCTATTTGTAAACAGCGATTCGCAAAACCTACGTCTCAATTAAAATAAGTTTTTCTTTCGACTTTAACTTATATTGCCTGTAGGAATAAAAATGTAAATAAAACAAATATAAAAAAATATGATAAACAAACATCTCTTGACATTTCTGTAGTAAGTAATTGTACAAATACTTCCTAGTAAACAAATTAAACTTTCCGTATATGTTTTTAACATTAAATCATTATTGAATATAAACACAAATAAACAACCAAGCACGAGACAGAATTCAACGCAGTTTTAAAAATAACTACATATAAATAACATGTAACATTAAATTGCCATAATAAAAGAACCCCTTGTCCTTTTTCTTCATAAACTCGACAAAAATCATATATTAAGTAGCACGATAACTCAACACATTAAATAAATGTCGTTAAACTGTCTCTAAAGTACTGTTTTTTTTCAACATTAACGAAGGCAATGCGCACTTTCACGTTACACGTAAGATGTTTTTGTCGTTAAATAATTTTCATGTTATTCTCTACTGTTGTTGTTCCGTACGTTGTTCTGTTACTACACAGTAAGAAGATATTAAATGATAAAGCAATAATGTCACAAAATGTTTATACTAATTACGTACTTGAAAGTAAGTGGGCCGTACAGAAGAAAATATGAATTTTAGGTAAAGAACACAACAGACGTTTAGAAGAAATTGGTTCGCTTTGCTATTCTAACAATAAAAGGATATATTCGTGGAAATATCTTGCTCTTATGAGTAAATATATTTCGTGTTATGTTTTTACATAAATATTATATATATATATATATATATACACATGTGTGTGTAGGTGTCTTTAAAATCTCAAAGATATTAAAGACATACTTTAAAATAAGCAAGTGCTTTATTCTAAAATTAATATTTGAAGTTAATATATTAATTGAAATATATGCTAATTAATAAAATATTAATAGAATATTTGAAAAGATTACCTAAATAGAAATTATAAAATATAAGAGAATTAATATCCTTATTTGATATTTTTAAGTAGTTAGAAAAATGTTTAATAAATTAATAAACATTATTAAATACTTCAAAACTTTAATTATAACTGTATAATTATGGAATATATATTTCAAAAAATCTAAATTGTTATTTGAATAAATCTAATATTATTTAATTAATAAAATAAAAATAAGGAAATTATTGTAGCTCAATTTTGTGATTTAAGAAATAATTTTATGGAATGAATTTGATTTTTTTTTCTTCTATCTATCATTTATCTCCTCCCTCTCCCACTATATACTTACATGTTGAAGAAATATCAATAATATTTTTAGGGAATACAACTATACTTGCTTACGAATAAAAAATATTTGATAAATATTTATTGAATTGCAAATTATTTTGAATTATAATTTATTTTATTATTGTAGAAAATTCGCTTTAACATAAATAAATCCTTCGCCCCAAAATCACAAAATTCTATAAATTATTGTTTACTTTACTCGCTTATCCATATTTTGGTAATTATTCCAATATTATAGAACTATATTATAAAATTTAATATTTTTTTATAAATAGTCCAAAAATTGAAAAATATTTTTAATAATTATCGACAAATTTTTAAAAAAGCTCTTTGACGATGACAAGGTTACCAAAATATATATCAGTGAATAAAATGAACAAAAACTAATTTTTTAACATTGTTATAAAATTTAGTTTTGGATTAAATAATTTTCGAAGTGAACATTTTCTGTGGTTTTCATTTAATTACGAAAAAATGGACAATTTCCATTACAACATAAAACAGTAAATTACTTTTTTAGGTCTTATAATTTTGATAAATTGTTTGGAGCTTTACTGCAAATAACAATTTTGTTCAAAAATATTTTTTTAATTTTTTTCATTTGTTAAATATCAAAAAGTAAAAAATATTCATTCTCATTAAACTACAAAATTTTATAAAATATCCAATATTATAAAGATTCTCAAAAATAGCTTATTATAAAATAAAATTAATCATAAATGATTATTTTTTTTATAAAATCTTGAAATGTTGAGGTAACTTATTTATTTATATTAAAAAGAAAATACCACAACATTGCTAAAGTTTTTTTTTTTTAAAAAAACTAGCAATGAAAGCAACTAAATATTTTTAAAAAAATTATATAAAATGAATGATTGTTGATAATTTTATTATAAAAAAATAAAACTAATATAGAACATAACATATTTTTGAAACTGGTAATTATAAATAAGTGAGTACTAGAAACTCACAAAATTTTATAAAATTGTTCAATAATCAGCTTGTATATATTTCAACAGCAATATTATAATTTTTAGAATACCAGTATAAAATATGGTTTCATGTTTCAGCATTCTAAAAATAAAAATGAAAATTATTGAACAAATTAAAAATATCTTACAATCTTAAAATAAATATTAATTTATAAGGAAAATTTTAAAACTAAGTAGATTTACTGAGATCAAATATTAACTCGTTAAATAAATAATGTTATATTACGACGAACGAATCAAAGTATATTATTTAACTATAACAGATTTTTTAAATTGATTGCGTGCTTATAAAAGGATAAAAATGTAACCGCGAGGATTCTCCCTCTTGCTTTATGAACTCATCGAGAATTTACCTGATATGGATACGAATGTGAAAACTCTTCACGTATTATAAAACTGATGATTTCTCAAAAGTGGAGCATACGAGCGGAAAAGTCATTTACGTAAGGGTGGCGTAATTTGCGTTTCCTTGTGAAGGCGTTCAAGCCAACGTCGGTTAAGAACATCGTGTCCTTGTTTCGTCGCATTCAAGGAGATTGTGACGTCGACACCGTTCCTTTTTAACTTGTGACTCGATGAATGGAATATAACGTCGCGTTGTTTGCTTGTCTCCACTTCAAATTTAAACCTGTTTTATTTTGGTTAAATTCAACTCTTGTGTTAAATTGAGTTTCTTATATAAAGGCATACGTTCTGTATATCAATGTGTATAAAATGTTTTATTATTAATTACACTGTTATTATTTCTTAACGTGAATAAGTTATATTTTAAATTTATTTTTTTCTGTTAGACATTTCCCTTTACTTTATTATAAATACACAAGTTAAGAATAGTAGTACATTTTAATAGAATACTTGTAATTGCTGAAAGATAATGTAGACGAAGTAATTTTTTAAAAAAGTATATTAAAATAATAACATCTACAAAGAGAGTTCAGAAATGAATACAAAACGTATACCATTTTTATAATTAAAAAGCTTCAAAGAAATATACTTACATCAACTTTTTTGTACTTAATTAATTCTGGTATATATATATATATATATATATATATATATATATATATATATAATAAAAATACACTACTTTATTAAAAATATAAATATTCATTTTTTAATCTAAGCATATAACTTACTAATGAGCTATTGTGTTAATAAATGGAAAAAAATATTTTACAATAGTTGTAATTTACAATACTTAATTTTCATCACAAATATTCCTGAAATATTGTTCATTATAAAACAAATATTTGAATTTAGTCAATTTTCTTTAAATAATATATATCAAAAAATAGAAAAATTGGATTTAAAAGTATTTACTTTGTATGAAAATTGTTATTTTTTCATTGTATATAAATTAAAATATATTATGTAGTATTATTTCAATAATCCATTTTAATTTATATGAAAAAATCTTTGTTCGTTTTACTAATACTTGAAATTGTACCTATGCATTCATCTTTGTTGAAAAAATAAAAAAAATCTAATTTTGATTCATATAAGTATGTTGAATCACATTAAAATCGCCACTTACTTACTAGGGTCGTTTAATAAGTATGGTAAAAAAAATTACCATTAAATTTGAAAAAAAATAAATTTAATAATTTTTTATCAATTTTTAAATTTACCATACTTATCAAACGACCTCATATGTATTATAATAGTAAATACAATCCATATTGGATAATAAAAAACACAAAATGTAGATAGAATTAAAAAAAATCATTTCATACTAAATAAATATTTTAGGATTGTTCATCATCATAATTAACATCTCTTTATCGATTACTGGATGAAACCTCTTCGAAAATTTTCCACTTAAATCAATCCAGTATTTTTTTTCAGTTCATTTCGACAAATTTCTTTATATCTCTATTCTGTCTATTCATGGGTCTCTTACTGAACCTTTTTATATATAAAATTGATAGTTCTAGTATCTCTTTTTATAAAAATGACAGAAAAGCTGGAGTAGACGAGTTTATAAATAAATAGAAAATTAAAAATTCAATTGAAATTTTCAAATGAGATATCTGGATTGAAAATAATTTTATTAAGAATAGCTATGTGGCAGAAATGATCAGTTACTGAAAATGAAATTGGAAAATTTAGAAAAAATATTTACAAGATTTTGAAACTGCATATGCTCTTTATTTTTAATATTTTCAAATCATTATCTTTTTCAGTGATATTAAAATTGGTAATATTTATTTAAAAAAAAATTATTATACATAAAATGTCCTATTAGGAGCACACGATTTAATTTTTAAACAAAATGCATCTTTTTTTGAGTGAACGATGATAAGTGTACGTTTCTGATGTGACACCCTATATTTAGAATTCCTGCAATTAGAATTAAAATTCTGAGAATATGTATTATTATTATTTTTGTATATAACTATGTTTTTTTAAAATAACTCATTGGTTCAATTACGATAATTACTTTATCTAATTATTATAATTAAAATATTTATTAAATTTTTAAAACATCTTAAATGTTTCAAAGAATTTTTTTTATTTTTTAAATAATATTATTTCTTATTAAACTTGATTTTAATAATATATTATTAGAAATTTATTGAAATATGATTTTCTTAAAATTTTAAATGGAAGCAAGAGTGTATAGTGTATGTGAAATTAATTTACAAATTTTCAAATATTTGACGAAGTTATATGAAAATGTTTAATTTATTCCTTTAACTCTATTTCTCTCATACTCTTAAACATATATATATATATATATATATATATATATATATATATATATATATATATATATATATATATATATATATATATATAAGAATATATATATTTATATAATAGATATATAGTTATTTATATTAAAAATTTCATTTTCCATATTTTTAATTTAATCAATTTTATCTTCAAATATAATATCTAATATTCAGGAAATCTAACGAAGTAATAAAATATTTTCAGAAAATTAAACTATTAAAAAGAAAACGACACTTATTATTACTATCTCTAGTATCAATTGAGTGAATAAAGGAATAAAACCCTTATTTACTTGAGAAAATCCGATATTTAAGTTTATATAGAGAACAGTATGTGTGAAAATAAAGTAATTGAATATTTTCAATTGTTGTTAACGACTGAACTGTTCATTAATTTTTATACGACTATTATAAGAAATGTATAAAACGCGATTGGAACGCCAGACGAACGTACAACATAATATTGAATAGTATTTGTTACAATTTGTAGAAACGATTTAATACAGGAAAAGAAACTTGCCAACAGACTATTTGTGTAAGTTATATAATTCGAAAAGTTTATCGCCTTCAATGTAAGCTTTTCAACTTCTTAATACACTAAATAGTTCTTTTATATTATTAAGTCCTTATATATATATATATATATATATATATATATATATATATATATATATATATATATATATATATTTGTTGTAAAATAAACGAATTTCTATTCCATATTTTAAACATACGAATCAAATTTTGAGCATACCGTATCATTAACCAATTATATGTAAACACCACAGGGCATTAAACAATGTGAATATTTAATGTAGAGAATGTAAAATAATATTCTATATGCACAAAGTAATTATGAATTTTTTTTTTGAGTTTTATAATCAAAGCGATGAAGTAAACCATCCGTATAAATTCAAAGTTTGATTCAGTTGGTATTTTTTCTTTATAATTAATGCACTTCTGATGAAAAGGGTTCCCTGTTTGGAGAGATATACATATGTTTTCAACTGAATTGAAGTTCCGTTTTTGCATTTTATATATATTTTTTTATTTGATTATCTTATACGTTAATTTAATATAATATTTTTGTTATATGGAATAAAATAATTTTTCTAATATGTATTTTTTTTTATTTCAGGTGAGTGTTTCTGATTATTAAGCATGTATTTATCAGTTGTACGGTGAGTGTAATTTACTTTTTAATAAATATAACATAAAATTATTGTTTGAAAACTGAACAGTTTTATAAAATATCTGTTTAAAAAAAACTTGAAATTTTCTATTTCAATGAAGAGTATACTTGGTAATTTATAAAGATTTTGTTTTTAATTTTAAAATTATAAAACAGATCTCGTGTATCTCTAACACGTAGAATTTTATAAATGAACGTGAACATACTAAAAATCTTTATTATAATATATGTTTTAATTAAAATAAGTTTAATGAAATATATTTTGCTGTAGTGTCATGCAAATAAAAAATAAGAAATCGTTTTTTAATTTTTATCATTCGAAGAAATATATTTATTTTAAATATATGTCTTAACTATTCAGTGGGTATAGATATTTTTTCACTAAAATGAATGAGAAAATATTCTGATTGATTTTAATATAAATTTTAAAAATCATAACCACAAAATATGATTTATTAATTTTTCATTTTAAATTTGGTTAACCAATTCTGTACAGATAGTTCTTCATCTTTAATAATTTTCTTAAATAAAACTGTGGAAAACTTGAATATAGTAAAAATTCATTAGAATCAAATTATAAACTGTTGTTATTGATATATTAATTTTCAATATGCATTCATAACTAATTATTTCTGATACTTTTTTAACCTTTAACTTGTAGATTTAATACTTTTACATAAATAGAATATAAAAACAATAAATATGGACGAATTTTAACCCCAACACCACAATATTGTGCTGTTGGGGTTAAAATTCATTTGTGTAAAGTGAATCAGCCACAGTTTCAAAAACAACAAATAAATATGGACATTTACATTTTTCAATCGAAGACGTTTGAAATTTTTTAACTGTGTATGAATTGAGATCGATTTTATGAAATCTTCTTGAAAATCTTTCTTTAATGTCACTAATTTTTTTAATGCAATATATTACTCCATAAAAGTATTAAAATATATTTATCAAGAATTTTGTATTTGAATAGAAAATTTTAAAATTATTAAAACAATTCATAAAATAATGAAAATATTTTTGCTTTTATTTTTAAATAAATTCAAGACAAAATTTAGATGAATAATAAATATTTTGAATAAATATTATTCTGTGATAATAAGTCAATTTTAATAAAAGTAGAATTTTTAAATAATTTTCAATACAGATTCCAGGTTTTGTAAAATCATTCATTTAAGTTTTAACAGTATTTAAAAATTATTTTGTATTAAATTTTCTAAAGTTGATCTTCGAATCTAAAAATATTTTAATATTTTTTTATAAACTCGGATAGAAGTTAAAATCCAAAAATATTATTTAAAAATACAATAAGAGTATAAATGTAAATAATATAGAATATAATAATAAATATATAGATATATGACAGAAAATAAGACCAAATTAATTATGACAATATTTATAGAGATACAACATGACTAATTGTTTTGGAATTAGGGCGAATACGTTTTCACATAAAGGAACTATCACGCCAAGATATTATGAAAAAAAATGGTTAATTATTACTTACTTTCTTTGTTTAAATGCTTATACACATTTCGATAGAAATGCTATCTTCATCAGAGCAATGCGTTATAAAATCTATAGAATTTAAAACGAAATCAAAGAAAATTTTTATATATAGGATATTTTTAAGCGTGATAGAACGTTATATTCAATCTCTATCAGAAGTTTTATCTAACTTAAAAAAAACATCTTTTTTATATATATATATATATATATATATATATATATATATATATATATATATATATACAATGTGTGTGTATGTATATACGAGGGTCGTTTGATAAATATGGTAAAAAAGTAAGTAAAATTAAATTGAAAAATTGAATTAAATAAATTAATTATTTAAAATAAATAATAAATAAATTTATTATAATTATCAAACGACCCTCGTATAAAATTATGATAAAATTTTTTTAGGTAGGATGGAACTTTCAATAGGGATTCAATTTAAAGTTCTATCACACTTAAAAAACCACTCTATATATAATTACGATTTAAATATTATTATATAATACTGTATATATCTTGAAATCTAACCACCTAGTAATCTAACATCACTTGGAACACAACTCGACGTCGCAACATTGCGCATATGCTAATGACACATTCCAACAATATACGTTTATATTTTTTACTCGATACGAGATGAAAAGGGCGTCGTGCGGCACTTGTGCTTATTCCGTATCACACTGACAAACGATAGATTCAACCCCATTAGAAACAGATGTTCCAGTCAATGTAGATACACGTGTTTTGCGTCGCCCGACAGCCAACTGCCAAACCAACATCGCGCCTCTTCAACTCACACCACACACGACCGACGTTACTCTCAACGTACTTATACCATTTCAACTCCCACTATTACCACTCCCGCTAGATGCCTCGGTATACAAACTGAAATGTATTAAATTGATTAATTCCGCATGAGCCGGTTTAGTGCGCTAAATACAATATTTACCGAACCATTATTTAGTTCAAACGAAGAGAGTTGGGCTGGATGGAGAAGATCGCAATCGTCGTGTGCTCTCTGTATGAGATATGCAAAGATAAGCTTTTTATTTTATATATATATATATATATGATTTTAAAATAATTCACTTTGTTAATTAGACAAAGGAAATTGTTTAAATACACAAAGATTTCATCTTTCTTAATAGAATTAAGAAATATAGACAATGACTTTATAGCTTGTATAATTTACTATATGCATTTATATATATATAATGAAAAATCAATTATATAAAATCTTATTAAATTGAAAATTTTATAAAACAATATATGTATTATTTCAATATGTTTATTATAGAAGAGAAAAAGTAACATTGAAAACGTATAAATTTATTCGCTTGTGAATTGTACATATTTTTTATAAAACAAATTATCGCTAAATGAAATTTAAACAAGTCGTAGGTTTCACCATTGAATGTTAATATAAAAAAAGCACGCAATAGCTTTAGATCAATGTGTATTTCAATTACACAGATTCTTTAGCATCTAATTCAGGGAGCTGAGCGATGTTGAAAGCGGCAGGGCACAAATGTCAACGTTAGAATTTTCCCCATTCGAGTTTGGCTATTATTCGGTACCTTCGACTCTAAACGATTCCGCTTGTAAGCCAGTTCAATATTTTCATTCTACTTCTTATATTGCTTTGTTACGCTACCCATTAATTCAATTCAGTTCGTTGAAGCACAGGTCGCAGTTGTTCTTGAATTGTAAAAAGGGAAAAAAACAGTCGGACCGAGTTCACTTGGAAGTCTCGGGATATTTGTATTATTCGACAAAATGTAGATCTTTTATGGTAAAGTTTAATTTGTACGATTGTTCAATGTGTATTTCCATCTTATGTAAAACGGCTATTGCTTATTTTAATATAACTTGAGTCGTATATGCTGCTTGCGTTTATCTAGAACGAACGGTTTTTTCTCGTTTTCAACAACTACTATTCGATTGTTGAGATTGTCAAAATTAATTCGTAAGTCAAGTTGTGAATGAAATTGCAAACAATTATTAACATTTTCGTGACTTTTATTAATGGTATTTCTGGCATGAATTTCTATTTATATTCAGAAAGTAAATTTAAAATCCGGAAACAGAAATTTAATTACAATTCATTTACAAATACACACATACACACACACACACACATATATGTATATATATAAAGAGAGAGAGAGACTTGTTTTATTGACCACGAATTTATTCAACCTCTCTCTTTATCTTTTCACACTCTCTATAGTTTATTTTCTTTATTATCATTTCTAAAAAACTTAATTTTTCAGATTCACCTGAAAGCTTATTTTTAAATCTTCTCTATCTGTTTTCTCAATTATTTTACTTGCAAAATATTTGTTAATAAATTATTCATCTCAGTAGATGTTCAGTTAAAAATATCAAAAATATAAAATGATTATAAAAATGTTGAAACCGTTTTAAATAAAGATGATCCAGAAGTCATTTTATATTTATTTTAACTGTTACTTCGAAAAAAATAAATTGAAACATAAATTTTAATTAGAAAATTATTTATTGAATTGAAAATAATAGACATTTCAAAAACGTTTCAAGTATACAATGATTTTAAAGTTATTATTTATTTATTTTAATTGTAATTTCAATAAATCAAAATGAAATAAAAAATTATTTATTGTATTGAAAATAAGAAAAATGTCTAAACCGTTTTAAATATAGAGGATCTAAAAGTAATTTTCTATTTTTATAACTGTATCTTTAATAAAATAAATTGAAATATGAATTTTATTAGAAAATTATTTATTGAATTAAAAAGTTTTTATTTTTTTTTAAATCCTACCTCTATAATAAATAATAAAAAAAGTTTTAAATTTTACAAATAATTAATAATAAAAATATCAATTTAAAATATATTTTTAAAACTTGTAAAAAAATATAATTAATTGTTAATATATTTTCACAAAACTAATTTTTATTGCATACCTTAATTTTATTTTTACACAAAATTTTATATGCCCACGGTTTGAAGATGATAGCATCTACATCAATATATCTTAATCAAGAATAATTAAAAAAATAATTGCTTATTAATGAAATGTTTTGATGTTGGTGTATTAAATTTTTATAAAAAAATACTAGCTAAAATTTGAAATCAATTTCGTTATTATTCAATATTACTGTCTATTTAATGAAATCTTCTAACAAAATTAGAATCGAAAATAGTGAAAATGAAAAAGTGTAAAATAAAATTAATAATTATAAAAATACAGGCATTTTTAAGCAATTCTCAATTGTTAACTTCATTGTTACATTTTTATATAGTGATTTAACAAAATGTCGTTTTCATGAAATTATATTTTTATTATTCATAAATTTAAAAAGTCATTTCCAACGAAATATTTTTCATTAATATATCTTTATCTGTTTAATAAACTTTTAACTCATAATTATACATATTTTTTAAAAATTAACATACAATTATTATTTGATAATGCTAAAAATTTATTACGTATACTTTCCTGATAACAAATTATTTCCAATAAAAATTTAAATTGATGTAGAATTCCGGTAATAATTCAATATAATTTTTTTCGGTTGAAAAGTAAATATTTTATTTCACTTTATATACGTTTCATAGAAATACTTTGCTTATAATATATATATATATATATATATATATATATATATATATATATATATATATATATATAATCAAATAGAAGCGTACATTTTAATTGGCATATTTTTCAAATGTCAGCCCATTTTTAATTCAGCATCTCTCTGCTAAACATCAACGGCAACATGTAAAGTTATTTTACCAATCAGCCATCGCGTAACGAATAAATGTATCTTTTTATTGTTGTTTTTTTTTCGTTGTTGTTGTTTGTTTCGATCCGTAGAATTTATTTGACTGTCCATGAAACAAGACTGTGCGTATATTTTTACAAGTCCATTAATTTCAATCGACCAAGCAAATGATACAGCCTGACCGATTGTGTAAAAAAATATATAACGAAATTGATTCGATTAGACACGGTCAAAAGAATTACGAAAAGCTGTATCATATGACATTCTTTTTGAAGTTGGTCGTTACGAAATGGGAAATTAACGAATTCGGTCGCAGGAATTTTTAGTTGTGTTTTTTTCTAATTTTTTTTTGGTATGTGTACTATAAAATATTTAAACTATGAGAGGGTGGTAAATGTTTTTGGTAAAAGGCTGATTGTTATTTGGAAATAAATGAGGGTGAAATGAAATGTTTAATGATTTAAAAATATTCTAATTTAAAATGTAAACATATAGATCTGTAGAATTATATTTATTTTTTAACTTGGTACAAATAGTTGATCCAAATTAAAAAGTTGTTTAATAAATCATAATAATTGTGTAACTTTATTAATTAATTTTTGAAATTTTATAGTTTAAAGAATATTGTTTTAAATTTTTACATTAAAATGCAAGAAATAACTCTCTAAATTCTCTAATATACAATTAAAAATTAATACTGGTTAAAACTTTACAATTTTTTTTAAAGAAATTGTATTTTTCTAGCTAATGACCATTATTTCTTAGAATCTAATCATCTAATCAACTTGAAACTTCGTAAATTTTCAGTAATCGTCTCTTTATCCTTAGTAATAGAATTATTTAATTGCTTAAAAAAAATATTATTTTTAATTGCTTAAAAAAATAGAAAATATATTTTTCACTCATATAAATTAAAAATATTTCTTATTTTTCAATTTAAAATATATAGAACAGCTTAATTCATTAATTAGAAGCAATTTGTTACTCTATTATTTTGTGTTACTTGTAAAATATATGGTTTTTTATTTTTAAAAAATGAATATAAAGCCCTAAATATCAATAAATTTGCAAATGTGAAATTTTAGAATAATATGTTCAAATTATATTTATTAGTTTTCTTGTAAGATCAAAAATCGATTTCTAAAATAGAATATCCCTCAAAAATGAATAATTGAATTGCATATTTCATTTAATTTTGAATATTTCGAGTAAATTATATAAAATAAATAATTAATTTCAATGGGAATGTACGAAAATAAAAAAAATATAAGTTATTTGTACACTTAAATCATTTGACAAATATCTATTACGAAAACAATTTAATTATGGGTTAACTTCCTCATCTTTTGTAAAAAACGAATCGTGAATTAAAAATCAACTAAACAAATTATTAAAAATTTCTTTATTAATATACAATCTTCATTTTATGAAAAATTAACTTATTTTTCCATGAAACAAATAATTAAAAGCATTAATCAAAAACAATATTCATTAAAAAAATTGTATACACTTTTTAATGATTATCGAAGTTTTAAATGGAAGAGATATTAAGTAGCTAAAATAAACTTTAAATAGAATAAAAGCCTTAAAAACTAATAAAAAAAGTAAACTCAAATGAAATTTATAAGAAATTTTACAAAAAAAGCACGATAGATAAAAAGAGATATTTACTTGGAACCAAGAAATATTACAAGGACAAGAAAAAATGTATCCCTAAGTCAGATAAGGATTATAGAAATTGGATTAGATATTTGTGATAAAGAGAGGTAAATAATTGTGAGAATTAGGAAAAGTATTTATTTAGTAATAGACTAATCTCAGCAACAACAATCTCTCTCTATCTACTACTTGATGAAAAACTCTCAAAAATTTCCAATTCCAATAGTTAAACTTATTTTTCTTCCATTCCACATCAACAAAATTTTTCAAATCTCTATCCCTTTTCTACACTTTTATGTTTTTTGGATCTTTTAATTTTTTTATGTATACATATACATATATATATATATATATATATATATATATCTATATATATATATATATATATATATATATATATATAAGAATATTTCATGCAAAAAAAAACTTTCATATCTGCTAATCCTAAACAATTAATGTAATTAAAAAATTAAAATTCGATCAATTTGACGAATTAGAAAAAAATATTTAAAAAAAAATTGAAAAATATAATTGGTATAAATTTAATGATTAACTGAAATATTTATTAATTATTAATATGAAAAGTCATTATTTAGTTAATGATATTTCATTAATTTACATCTATTACAAATGTTCATAATAACATATCAACGCTACATATTTTTCTTTGATAAAATACATAATTATCAGAACTTTTTTTATTTTAATTATACGTTGATACGTGTTTAATTATTTTTCCGGCCGACGCTAAATTAAAGCACATATTTTATTCTGAAACTGTTGTAACGAACTCGTAGTGCATCTTTAATACGGAATTTGAACAATGTTTTAATCGGTATTTGAATATTTAAATTTTGTAAATAGAAGACTCGTAAATATTTTTTTTTCATTTAACTGTTCATAGAATTTGAATTGTTAACTAGAACAATTTGGTGCAATGTATATAAAATTAAATTTTTTAATCAGAGTATTTTGCTGGAAAATACATGTATATTTATTAAATAAAAAAATAATTTTGAAAGAATTTTCATTGGATACACGTAATGTATAAATAATATAATTTTTAATACTTGGATTTGAGGTGAATTACTTCAAATTAATTGAATATTAATTTTTATATTTTTTTAAAAAATTATATTTTTCACCAGTAAAAAAGATATTAAATAAAATAATTTTATTTGTATGTTTTTTTCAATAAAAATATGGGTTCTATTTATTAAATTATTTACTTTATGATTTTTATCTGCATTTTTTATTAATATTCATTTTTAAATCTATTTTGATTTATATTTTTATATCTTTGTCTCATTGTCATGGGTTTTTTTTGGGCCTTTGTCTATTTTTGTATTTTCAATCAATAATTTATTTTATACATATATATATATATTAGGAAATATATAGATACATATTTTTTTAACTACCATTTTATTTTACAACTTGTTAATTATAGTTATAATTTTTATTATTCAACAAATCCTTTTAATCAGCATATAAAAATCCTTTATCAAATATACAAGTATTAAAAATTCTTCACATACAAAAAGAGCTATTATTTTCTATATAAATTATTCGAGCGAATTTTTGAAAAAGTACATTAATCAACATAAAATTAAATTTAATCGTGTAAAAAACATTACAACGCTACAACTGCTTTATAAAACTTTTTTATGTATGAATATTTATTTTCTTATACATTTTTTAAAAAAAAAATAGTAGTGCGGCTAGCGTTGATTTTAAATTGGATTTTACTACACTGCAGATGTAATAATAACGTTTTTATCGCGTTAACACATCTTAAATTTCTTAATAAAAATTGTATGATATTTATCAAAAACTAATTAATACGAGACATGCAACAAGAAGATTTAATCTAATTGAGAATTCACTGTTAACTCACATAAATATATAGGTATATATGTTTGCTTTTATATAAACATTTATATATATATATATATATATATATATATATATATATATATATATATGCGAATTTAGAATAGTGAGTTAAAAATAGTATTCATTTTTAAAGAAAAATTGCTATAGGATATCATATTGTTTTTGTTACTCTGGTTTTATTTTAAACACGAGTTCTGCTTCAAGGCATACATTTGGTGTATATATATATATATATATATATATATATATATATATATATATATATATATATATATATGTATGTAATTGTGAGTATATATTTTTATTCATCTCACATTTAAGCTCATATTTAAATAAAATGTAGAACATTTATAAAAGTTATTTTATATTGTTATTCTAAGAACTTGTAACCTTTTCATTTCTTTCTTCTCTCTCTCTCTCTATATATATATATATATATATATATATATATATATATATATATATATTGATTATTCAAATTTCGGTTTTTACTTTCATAACTGAAATTTGTTTTTGTAAAATTTGGATTGGATAAAGTATTCTATTTTTAGTTGTTTTTTTAAATGCAATTAAGTTAACATTGTCTTATCGTTTTTGAAATAATACATGACTTTTTAATAGTTTTAAAAATATTTTTTTTCCAAATTTAAATTAATAACAATAGATTTGTGAATATGAGAACTATTCTAATTTAATGTCAAAATTTGTAACTTATATGTGATTATTTTTGGAGCTTTTTTTAATTCTGTATAAATTTATGTATTTCACAAATTAAATGTTATTGATTTGTATATATATATAATGGATTTTGATTTTTCAATTTCGATTTTTCTACCATAAAATACATAGAGAAAAATTATTCTAATTTAGTGTTAAAATTAGTAACTGGTATGTAATTATTTTGGTAGCTTTTTTGTAATCCTGTATAAATTTGTGTATTCTACAAATAAATATTGTTGATTTATATATATATATATATATATATATATATATATATATATATATATAATGGTCTTTGAGTATTTAATGCTAATTTTTTCTATTATAACATATATAGAAAAAAATATTCTAATTTTGTGTTAAAATTATTAATTGATATGTAATTATTTTTGTAGCTTTTTTATAATTCTGTTTAAATTCATGTATTCTACAAACTAAATGTTGTTGATTTATATATATTAAAACATATATATATATATATATATATATATATATATATATATATATTCATCTAAAGGATTAAATTCTATATCATTTCATACGAGAGTACTTCATTTTAATCAGGAATCCATTTTTCATGCAGTTGTATGTTGCGCGTTCTACGTATACGTAAACGTTACAAATATATAGTGGCTACTGTTTTGAATTTTATTTGAAAAGGGTACGGAATTAAAGCATGGAAATGTTTCTTGTCGGTTCAAATTCTGCGAGCTTATTTAATTAACGCATAATGAGCACATATGCCCCTTACTTAATGTCAGTATTACAACATTGTGTATTTCTATTTTCTCTAATTTCTTGTTTATTTTATTTTCAGTCGGATTACTGTAACGGACTTTCGGACAATTGTTTGTCATGGGTTTTATGATTTTTTTGTATACATGTTTACGAGTATGTGTATATTCTTTTTGTTGTTTTATGTTTTCTATCTTAATACGAACATTCAGGTAAATGAGGGATAAAAATTATAATTGCGGTCACGACACTTCAACGAACTTATAAAAATATATATACACATAAATGAATATATATATATATATATATATATATATATACGCATGTGTATGTGTATATAAAAATATTTGATTGTAAAATTAAAATAAATATGATAATATTTCTGTCATTTATACAAAAATGTTCTTTTAATAATTTATTCATATTTATATCAATTTATTCATTATTATTGTTATTTATATATTTTTAAAATATTTTATATACTTAAAATATAATTATTCTTTAATATTATGTTTTTTAATTTATTTTCAAATTAGAAAAAAATAGGATCATAAAATACAAAATATTCAAATTAATAATAATACAATTTTTATTATTAATAAAAAGAGTTTTAAAATTCTTTATTTTTATTCGAAATACATTTTTCTAATTTTAATATTTAAAATAATTTTCATATGTAAAACTCTAGAATTTTATTGTTATAAGAATCTACATTATTTGTACACAAAACATAATTTCCTAGCTTCACATTTTTCATAACAAACCCATAAATTATTCTAAAAGTCTAGTTTCTGTATGCAATAAAATAACATTTGCAGTGAGATTATTGTTCTGAACTCAATAATTCATTCTGAATAAAAAATAAACACTAGAAAACGGATAACAAATTACATTAATCGTAATAATAGAAAAACGAGATTCGAGAATAATTCTTCTTGTATTTAAATTTTGCAAATAAAAATGTGTGATAAAATATGTGCTAGTTTTAATATACTGACTATTTTAATACCATTTGATATAAGTAAATTTTTCCTGAATCTTTTAATTCATTCTTAATATTTTACTTCAATTATTTTTTTTAAAAAAATATATAATTTTAATAGCTCATTTTTTTAAACTTTGCATAAACATTATTAATTTTATATTTAACAACTTTTCATTTTTATATGCACTAGATATTTATTGAATAATGTAAATGTTTATATATATATATATATATATATATATATATATATATATATATATAATTTACATTTTTAACCATAATTTTATCATTATAATTTAAAATGACTTATCTTAGAAAACAAATATAATTTCAAGTCAAATGAATAAAAACGATGTTTTTATTATCTATTCAACTAGTCTCAAGTATTCTTACAAATAGGAAATAGTATATCATTATGTCAAATTCGAATGAACATCACTGAAACATATAAGATTGTGTCAAATTCAACGACGATTTAACAAATACTTTGTTATATTATATTCTCGAATGAACTGTCGTTGTAAACATTGTGTGTATGTTTACGACTGAGCTATAAATAAGAAACTCAAAGTGCACGAAAATCAAGCAAAACTCGAATCATATATCATGGTAAGGAAATAACTGAACAGGACGGTAAAAAATGCTGTCCGAAAAAAAATTACGGCCTTTGTATTGATTGACTGGGGTTATGTTGTACGATGTAGACGTGGAATGAGTGGACGGTTTTTATATAAATTTTATTTATCAGTTAGTGTTTTCCTTAACTAATAATAAAAATATATAGTAATAATATATTTATCGATATTGAAAAATATATATTTTTTTTAAATCATAGCAAATCGAAAAACTAATTACATTTTATTCGTGAAATAGAGTAAAAGAAATACGACTTTTCAGTCGTAACAGATGCATTCGAGTGGCTGTTATAACAAAGGTTAATATTATATTACGAGTTTGAACTTAGGTTTAATACAGGTGTCATCTTTCATTAATAAAGCGATTATTTCAATAGCATCATAGATGTTAATCGTGTTTTTAATGAAATATCTAAAAAAAATCTAATATGAATGATATTAATTTTGTATATTTTTTTTATTTGAGGTAAATTAAGTTAAATTTCTTGAATTTATATCTAATTGTTCATGGTTATGTAAAAATAATCTTTAATTTAAAACTCACTGAAAAATAATTAAATATTTAAATATAATCTTAGTATATGAAAATACTTTTAGAATATTATCTCCTCTTATTGTTTTATTTTTTGAAACAACTTACTTAATTTTGTATCGAATTCAGTTATAAAAAAAATAAAAATATTATTTTCTAAAAATAATATAAATTTTATATAAATGATGTAATAAAGTAAAGTAATTTTTACAATTTAATTTTTATTTCTTTCTTTTTAAAAAAAATAATTAACAATATGACTTAATCATTTTTTCAATTTAAAAAAATATACTTATTTTTTATATACTTTTAAATGTTTGATAAATTTATCTATTTCTCTACACATCTTCATTCTTCTTTTTCTTCATTTATATCTTTTTGGATGTCATGTAAAACGCTTTCAATTTTTATCATTTCTTTCTGTCCATTACCATCTTCATCTCTACCATTATCTTCTCTCTCCTACTCCTTAAGTTTTTAATTCCAACCAAACATATCTTTCTCTGTTTCTATTTTATTCTAATTTCTCCCATTCTTGCTTTCAGTAATTATTTTGGAATTCTAAGTATCTGAACGATTTCATTTTTTAAAGTATTACTCTTCTTCAACTTATTAAAATGTACATAAAATTTGTCAAGACTTGTAGAAAATTGAGTTATTCAAAAAATTGTTAATAAATTTATTTACCGAATAAATAATTAATCTTCACATAGAAAAAAATATTCAAGTAATCAATATAAAAATATTTAACCTATTTATAATCAAATATTTCATTTATTCAGCTATAAATATTTATTAATTAAAAGCTGTGTATAGTAATTTATATTTAAATTGACCTTTTTGTTTACTTATATATAAAAATATATTAATGTATGTAAATATAATCGTTATTTAAATAAACTAACTAATTTAATTGATTAAAATTGTATATAAATAAATACACTATTGCGAGTATAAAACAAATACAAAACCATATTTTTTTACATCTTTGTTCGCAATTTAAAATGATCGCAATACTTTTCAGAGCGATAGGAAAATACGAATGTGCATAGGTTTGATTGTAACATCAAAAAACCATCATCGAAATACTTTATTAAATATGAAAATTTCCACTGAATTCTTTTCAATATAAACGTATTCAATAAAAACTACTGGAACGTTCACGAACCGAAAACGCTTTTCTTTTTCATGAAAAAACAACAAATGTATATATATATATATATGTGTGTGTGTGTATGTAGGTGTGTGAGTGACTATAATAAAAATAATAATAATAATGTGCGCATTCAATGAAATACGAAAAAAATTGCCTCGTATTTATGTCTTGACCTTCAAGTTTTTATCACAGCTCTCAATGTTCAATAAAATTCCATTTCTACATTCAGTGGCCCGTGAATGAGATAACGTGTACGATGAAAAATATTTTAACATTTCTCTTGTATAAATTTATTCCTTGCATTTTTGTTTATCTGTTTAGGTCAGTAATTCTTCATGCAATAATAAATATATATACATACATACATATATATATAACATTTCCTTTTACGCGTATTGATCATAAATATATTCACAAGTATAAAAATCTTGATTGAAAATTCATACTTCATATCTATATCAACTAATTAAAATTGATGAATTTCTTTATGGCTTCTAAAATAAAGATATCTGCTATAAATTTTTCAATAAATCGAGAACTTGAAAGCGATTCTCATAAAGATGAAATAAACACATTTAATTTATCTCAGATTTTTTAAATGCGATGCCGAAAACAGCAAAAAAAAGAAACAATAAACTTAATTTTAAGCAAAACGACAATAACAAAAGTCCGTACGCCATTTTTTTTGTTACAAAACAAAAGGAACGAAAAACATCCACTGACATTCTAATGGTGTAAAATGTGAGAAGGTAGGTTGAGGTAGATTGAAGAAAGAATGGAAACGATCTAAGAGACTCAGTAGCGGCTTTTGAAAATTTTTATCAAAGCTTAGTTGGTTTTTCTTAAACCATTGTGTTGTCACATACAAATTTTATTTTGAAATATATTTTAGATTATTTGGGGAAAATATTAAATATATTTCTTTTTTTACATTTTGATAATTTTAGAAAGAATTTATATATAATTTTTTAAATACAAAGTTAAAGAACAGTTAAAAAATCAGTAAATAGAATGAACAACATATGATTACTTAACACTTTTATAAAATCTTGTAATATTTGGATGAGTCATTCATTCGTGTAAAAATGTATGAAAAACTCAACATAAATTATATTTAATTAGTATATTAAATTAATCTGTACTCTATATACAGTTACACTTTCATGCTACATCGAAATTAATTCATGTGAATTAACATCCAATAGCAATTTCCTATTTCTTAATTTTCATAGAAAAAATAATAAACTCTGAAACATATGTATACATTAACAACATAATTTTCAATTAAATATTTAATTGAATAATAAAATAAATAAAAATTGATTGAAATAATCAAATACTGATAAAAATCATAAACATGTAATAATATACATCCTACTATAAAAAATAATTTTGAAAATATTTTCTCTGATAATTCCATTTTTTAAAAATGTATGAAAATTCAAATTTATGCCCGATGGCTTAATAACACACATCACTACTTATTATGCGGGATATTGCATTCGATTCCTGGTTGAAAAATTGCCAAAATTGGGGGTTGGTCATGGAATTATTAATCTCATCTCGTAAAAAACATAACAGTCATGCAACTTTGGCCAGAAAATCTCTATTGCGTTGGCATTATCAGAGAATTCAAGTTCACAGAAAAGTGTATAGCATAGAAGATGACGATGAAAATAGAAAATTCAATTTTATATATCAATACTATAATATTTAAAAATATCACAGGTGTGAAAATAATCATAATAAATCAAATAAAATGTAGTTTTAATAAGAAAACCATAAAGGATTTGTATAAATAAAAATAATAGATTGCAACTTCAAAATAATATTTTAATTTTGCTATTATTTTAACACAAATGAATTTTCATCATTGATATTTTTTCTAACCTAAAAAAAGTTTTATTATATTGATCCAATTTTCTTAATAAATTAACATTCTAAATGTTTTTATTTATGATTTCCAATAATAGTTTGTGTATTGAAATAATGATAATTCCATTTGTTTCAAAAATATAAAAAATATACATTTGAAAAAATACATTTTTTAAAAAAAATTTAAAACATTGGTAATATATCTCAAAAATTATATAATCGTTTAAAGTAAACTGAAAGTAATTATTGAATAATTAAAATAATTATATATTTATATTATTAATTTTATTATATAGGGTGGCTTAAATGAAACTAATCGATTTAGACATACATTTACTTTCTTTTTATTATTTACTATCTTTTAGTTTCATTTGGGCTACCCTATAGAAATATGTCGATTTACAAAACCCTAATTTCATTTCAAATATGATATACTTTAAATAATATGTTAAAAATCACTGATTACAGAAGTAATTTTTAGATTTTAAACTTTGAGTGGTAATTTTTTATCGCCAATTATATAATTTTATACCGATAAAAAGTATATTATTTGTATAAATATTTCCTCCGCCACTGTACCAATGTTTAAAAAGCAATGCGCCCGATGCGCTGTTGGCTGTTACCGACTTTATGTATACAAATGTGAGTGTATGGAGGCGACACGGTGTCAAGACTTTTCAACTTTTAGAGTAAACGAAAACTCTTTAAAAGTCTGCAGAAACGCTCCGCTGTTAGCTGATGGACGAGACTCTCTGCATTCACTTCTTGTTTTGTTACTACATCTTTTCGTCATAGTGTTACAGTCGAAGTTGTTGTTGATGCTCAAGACGAAGAAACGTCGTAGCATTGTTAGTAGGATATAGTAACATATACTTTCGCACACTTCCTGTTTTATCTTAATTCCGGCACAAATGCTGATAACGTTTCTGTTTTAATGTAATACAGGGGTGTATGATTCAACACAGAATATTCGTAGGTACATATATATATATATATATATATATATATATATATATATATATATACACACACATATACAAACAAATTATCTTAATACCTAGAGACTTTATTCAAATTTTCAATTTTGAATTTATCTATTGAAACAAAATACGACTTTTTCATCTGAAATCAAATATTGATTGTATATCATAAGAAATTAGTCATTAAATTACATTTTCGAACACAAAATCAATTATATTTATAAAAAACATAAATTAGTTAATTAGTCGCTTTTTCAAGTAAAAATTAATTATTTTAATTTCATTATTTATTTTATATTGTAGAATAACTCAAATTATACACACAAATTTAAGGTAAAATAACTTTTGTAAAAATGACTTTTTTAATGTGAAACTTCAAAATAGTAACAGAATTAAATAAAAAATTGAGATTAATAATTTTTCTAAACATAAAAAATATTAATATAGACTCATCCAAATGTAACGCCTAGATTTGCATTTTGTTGAAAAGAAACATGTGTATAGTTTATTTTGTTTTTTTTTAAAAATAATACACAAATCTAAGCATTTTGATGACCTTATATTAAAATAATAAATAAGTCTTGGAATATCCATAGAAGCTAAATTTATCTCTATGAATCTATTTTATATTTGTATCAATAAAAGATAAAATCAAAATCAGATTCTTTTCAAACATTCAATTGATAAAAAAAAACCGATTAAAGCTTTTTAAATATACAAGAGAAAACTTTATGTAAACATACAGAATTGATGGAGAGTTAAATTAATGCATTGAGATGAACGGTGATTTTACAGAAAAATAATATTGTTTTTTATATTCTTTAAGAAAAACAAATAATGTTTATTTTCTAATTTTTAATTTATCAAGTTTATATATATATATATATATATATATATATATATATATAAAGATAATCTCAATAGTTGATTTGAAAATATATTATTAAAACACATAAAACAACAAGAATCAAAGTCTATATTTAAAAACGATGTTGACTTTAGAACCCTCTCAAAGTCTACGGCTTTGTTTGGAGTTAGCAACAGTGTAAGAATGTCTTGGGAGTACGTGTAGAGTGCGGACGATGACGGTGGCATTTTGTGCAGTTTACGAATCGTACGCATTTCGTGCGTGTCTGTGAGTGTATGAAAGTATAAAAGTGATGCGAAGTGAGAGAAGAAAACAACTGTTTCGTACTATGTTCGGAACGCATTCGTACAGTTCGGTAATTTCCTAACGTGCTACCATTTTTGACGGGTTTTTTTCTTTCAAATGTATACTGTCGAATCTTTCTCGTATTTAGTAGGGTGGCCAATATGAGAAAAAATAAATATCTGGTCTTTAGTTTTAACAGTTAAATGTTTCATTTAATCTTTACTTATTTTATCTTTTTGTTCAATTAACAAAAAGTATTTTTATTATCAGAAATTAATTTATATTGTATTACAATTTTTCAATATTTATTTTCTATCATAGGAAATTATAATAAGCGTTATTACAAAATATACTAAAATATATTTAACACAAAAAATCATTTATCTCAACAACACAAAATTTACTTTCTTTACACTAATTATTATTTATTCAAATCAATAGCGATTAGAAATTTTTACAAAATTTACAATATTTTAATTGATTGCTGAATCTATTAAATACATATTATTTTCAATAAATTTCAACTGTGCTTTTAACTTTTTTAATAATTGAATAAATGAAAATTCCACTTATTTCTATATTTCATATAGTTATCTAATTTTTTTATGCAAATTTATATATATATATATATATATATATATATATATATATAATTATTTAATAATTTTAATATTTCGTTGTTCATTTATGTAAAATTGAATTTGTGACAATTCCAAAAGAGATATTGATTTGTAAAGCAATATTTTTTTTAAAAAAATCATTTAATTTATTTCTATAATCATTTTCTATGTTTTCATTTTTATAAAATTAATTAATTGTTTATTTTAATATTATATCAATTTATATTTATTTTCATAAATAATCTGTTAGAATATGCCATCAAAAACTATTAAAAATTCATTCTAATTAAAAAAATATGTAATTTAATTTTTTACTTTTATATATTTTTTTTATAAATGTTTATAGATTTTAATTTTTCTTCATTTGCTTTTTATATTGTCAGTCATTTTTGTTTTAAAAAAATACTGTAAATATAAAAAGTAAATCAAAAAATGTTAATAATATATAAATTAATCTTTTGATTATAATTTAATCTACTTTCATACTTTTTAGATAAATATTTATATATTCTAAATATTTTTTGACTTCATTTCATATTTTCAATAACTTTTTTAAATTTTATAAAAGTATAAATCAAATATTTTTCTGCAACGATTTTTTTCATTAGGAAATACGTATAAAAAATAAAGTCAAAAAATAAGCCCTAGAATTATTACAGACCATTAGCTTCTTATTTCTAGCAAAAAGATTAATCCAAATGGAAAAAATCTCGTTTAAAAACAGTAACGTACATGTATACAGAAGGGTTTTGAAGGGTCACTCGTCTCTATTAGTAAATCAGTCGTAGTAATTCCGCATTAAATAACCACGAAACCACAATTCAGTTTCCATGATTTGTGGTCGTTTTATAAAGACTAGTAATCAAGACTTGTGGTATGTTAATTGGCATTTATCACTTATGTAATATATATATATATATATAGGGTATCCCAAAAATATATACACATTTTAACAACTGATAACTCTCTTAATTTTTACTATTTTCAAGTTTAACCCATCTAAAATAATGGACTGATAATTATGTAATCAGTTAAAGTGTGTATACATTTGAGTCACTCTATACACACACACACACACACACATATATATATATATATAGAGAGAGAGAAAGAGATGTATGTATGTATGTATATGAAAAATTATATAAAAATTCTGGAGTGAAAAACGTGTGGTACGGCCTTGCCAATAACCGCCGTTATCTCTCACAAAAATCTGTAGTAGTGTACTGGCTTGTTATCCTTTTAGTCCTGCGAGTATTATATTTTTTTGTTTGCTCCGCACTTTTATCAGGACGTGATGTTCTTTTACATGCGCGTGGATGAAGCACCTTTTAACATCGGCATCACTTTTTATTTCTACCTGTTCTCCCGGAAAAAATCTGTTGCAATGAGAAATGTGATGTGAATGCTCTTTTGAATAGAATTTTCTATATTTGGTCAGGTCATAATGTATCACAGTTTAATGCAAATTTTGTTATAAAAACATGTATCTGACTCTGATTTGAATTATTATTATTTAAATTATTTGATTGAAATATTGTAATATTATTTTCTAAATATATGATTTATGTATTATACAGAGTAATACAAATATGATTTCTATTTCCAATCAGTATAATATATAACCAAAAATACAAATTATGCATAAAATATAAAAAAAAACTTACAAGAATATATTTGAAATATAATCAATAACATTTAATGTATAAATAAAATCTGTCATTAAAAAAAGATCATAGTAATGAAATTCATTTTTTAAAATATACATACAATAAAATATAAATCTTTTATGAAAATATAACATAAAAATCAATTTATTAATTTAATATTTTATTTAAAAAATACAAATAAACATTATAATTAAACCTGTAAAATCAAAGAAAAACAAAGTAAAATTGTTCGTTTATTTATTTGAAAAAATATAAATAAAGTTTAAAGTGAAACCTATAAAAAAAGAAAAGAAAACATAAAAATCAATTTATTTATTTATTTGGAAAAATACAGAATAAACTTATAATTAAAACCTGTAGATTAAAAAAAACACACGTACATAGCAATTAGTTTAATTTATTTGATAATGCATAAATATAATTTATAATTAAAACAACTAAATTAAGAAATAATCGTAATGAAAATTTTATTTTTAATTTTTTTATTATAAAATTTACAAAGCTAGTTTATATATATATATAAATTTAATGATAATAAATTATCTATTTTTGATTATAGTACATTAATTTTTCATAAAGAAAACAAAAAATCTAATATTTTCATTTTATTTTACACCAGTAATCACTAGACATTTAATGTTTATGAAAAATCAAATTATCATTTGTATCCATTTTAACTATTGTGATATTACAGATAAATATATAAAGAATAAAACAAATTTTCAAATATTTTTATTAATTTTTACAATAAACTAAAAACTAAAAATCTCTATCCAGTAATATCAGCAAAAAAACCCTGAAGAATGAAGAAACTGCAACTACAACCGTTCGTTTTGTATTCCTTTTATTGAATTTAAATCTAGAATAAAAAAACAAAACAAAATAATTTTTAATGGTTTTATTTATTTTACAAAAATTAAACTTAAGACCTAATTCTGATGTCTTGAATCCGTTTTTGCTAATTAATTCGCATCAAATAAAAAAAATAAAAATCAACTTTACTTTCAATATTTTTATTTAATTTAACAGTAAATAGAAATTATATTAAAAATACTCCTCCTCTTGCATTGTTGTACGTTTTTTTCATTTAATTGCTAGATAAAAAAAAATCAGAAAAAACTACTACATGTTCTAATCAATTTTATTTTACATCACATCATATATTGATAAATTACAAAAAAAATACAATAGTTCACTAAAATAAAACAACAGAAAATTCCCTCAGTTTTATTTAATTCAAAAATATAAATATGTAACATAAATAATATCTGCAGTACTGACTCAGTTATCGCAATTAATTAAAATTATTGCCTGTTAACATTACTAAAACTGCATTAACAACGCAGTACATGCAATTTCCTTCTATTTATGCAACTTTATTACATATTAAATATAATAAATAACTTTTAACAGTTGTATAATAATTCATTTCTAAAAAATTACATATATATATATATATATATATATATATATATATATATATATATATATATATTGATAAATTATATTTGAATAAGTAATAATTTTGTTCATAAAACAAAAAGAATTTTAATTTTTGCATAAACATAATTTATTGTTTTTTCTCATATATCAATTTGAAAATATATTATTTTTAAAAAATAAATTAATACCAAATACCTTCAACGGAATATATAAATAATGAATCAATTGAATGAAGAAATGTAATATACCTTACTTATTTGTTGCTATTTTTTAATAGTAATTATATATATATATATATATATATATATATATATATATATATATATATATATATAATCCTCATATTTGAATAAGTAATAATTTTGTTCATGAAACAAAAAGAATTTTAATTTTTACATAAACATAATTTATTGTTTTTTCTCATATATCAATTTGAAAATATATTATGTTTACCTTCGGAATAAAATAAATTAATATCTCCCTTCCGCTTTTTTTTTTTTTTTTTTTTTGTAATACCTTCAACGGAATATATAAATAATGAATCAATTGAAAGAAGAAATGTAATATACCTTACTTAGTTGTTGCTATTTTTTAATATATATTAAAGATGTTTCACAACTGTAAACTAAAACCACTTTTATTTCAATAATATATTTAAAATAAACATATATAATAGAAAAAAGAATTAAAACAGTACCTTTAGTCCCTATGTACGTTCCTAATAAAATTAATCAAACATATAATCAAATTAAACAAAAAAAAATTGTTGACAAATGATAAACACTTGGTTAACACAATGGTTAACACTTTTATAATTAAAAATATAGCATATATATATATATATATATATATATATATATATATATATATATATATATATATATATATATATATATAAACTATTTATTGTTTATATCTTTAATAATCAATTAATTTTTATAAAATTAAACTAATTTTCTAATAAATAAATGTTATCCTAAGATATTTAATACTTTTAATAACTACTAATTCATTTACACATATGTGCAGATATATAACCTATCTAGTATGCGTGAACAACACAACAATCAATTATATTTTACTGATTATATTAATTATAGAAAAAATTGATATTTTAGATAAGTGGATACGATAAATTAGCATTATTGAAATTTATTTAGAACATACCTGGTTAAATTTTATATTTAAAATTATTTAACGATAGCACTACATCCACAAACAAACTTTACTTACGTTTGTTATAAACAAACTACTTTCATTTGTCATAAACGCAAGCACAACATACTTGGACATAATGCAAGCAAATAAGAAGTAATTGAATAGTGATTATCAAATTCAAAAAATAGCGCCAAAAAATCATTATACGTAAAATAATTATATGATATATAACATAATTATATTTATATATATATATATATATATATATATATATAATTAATGAAATAGTTGTGTATGAGTATAATGAAACAAATACTAACCTTCATATAAATATATTACTACGATGCAATTTACTAGCAAACTGTTTATTAAATTTTTATAAACTAATAATGTACCAACCACGTAATAATAAATGTGTGTTTATCTTTATTTTATAATAGTTAATACTTTTGTACTATTGTATTACAACACATTGCAGATTTTTTTAAAACTACACATTTTATACATACAATAAAAAAACGAGCACAGAAAATAAGTACCTATACCTTTTTCATATGATATTCTAGAATTTTATAGAACAAACCCCCTAGTTCCCCTCTGTCTCCAATACTTTTTCATATATATATATATATATATATACACACACACAAACATATATACATACATACATTATATTTTTTCTGTAATTATTTCTTGTATTATATTAATATTTTTACAACATATTAACAATTGCACAAAATTATTTTTAATTTGTAATTAAAATAAATTATTAATATTAAAACTTTTTAATTAAATATGTGTGTTAAAAAAATTACACATACACACACTTATATATATATATATATATATATATATATATATATATATATATATATATATATATATATATACATGCATGTATAATTTTGTGCAATTTTAAATTCCATGAAAATAATAATCTGATATCAGAACGAACATTTTAATTAAACGAAATAAAACCTATATATTTAAAACTATAGTAAAACTTTTCTAAAGTGACTGTTTGAGCTTGTATAGTTTCGCAAATTGTCAACTTTATAGTTTCGTTATCTTACTTCGTGTTATATACGCCTTTTATCTATGTTTTATGTTCGCATCCAGTAAGTATTTTCACCATGAATGACTGAACACAATTTCTCACTTTACATAAAACACATATTATATTAGAAATGGCATATACGAGCGTTTAATTCGAAAAAGAAAAATATTCTTCCCCCTATGTTAGCACTTAAAGAAGAGTGCAGATGGTGAGATTGCACTTTTACTCAACTGACGGGCGCCATAATATTGTCATACTCAAAAATGCGATACGTTGTTCGACTCGTAAAACTTAAAGTTATTTTATCTGCTTTTTTTATTTATTTGTGTGTGTTTCAATATGCATATATATATATATATATATATATATATATATATATATATATATATATATATATATATGAACAATTTTCAAACAAGAAATAACCTAAACTACATTGAACAAAAATTTTGATAAAAATTATAAAGGAATTAATTTTAAATATTTAATCTGTTTTTCTATTTAATGAATTAAAAATTCTATTATGATCTCAGTAATAAAGTGTTATTAAATTCCAATTGAAATAACTCAGTAAAAATTAAGTATATATTTTTCTTCCTATTTTAATTTATATTTGAAATTTTAAATAAATATTATTTTAGTGGTATGTAATTTGTTTTTTTAATTTTTGCTAAATATTTTAAAAATAATAAATATTAAAAAATTAAAGGAGATTATTTATTTTTATATATTTTTATTTTTTTTGTGAATTTTTCAAAATTATTATTATAACAAATAAAAACAGATAATTAAATTTTATATAGATTTACTTTTTCAATCTCTCTTTCTGTCAAGGATTTTTTCTTAAGAAAAATGTATCTATGACTATGTTTTATTATATTCAAAAATATTTTTTCATAATAAAAATGAATTAAAAATCTAATTAACATATTAACTAATTAATCAATTCAAAATTTTTGATATTGGAGTGTATTTCATCTGTAATAAAATAAGCCAACAAATAAAATCGCTGTAACATCACCTTAATGTTTATAACAATAAAATATTAAACATGAATTGAATTTTTAATTATTTACCAAAAAGAAATAATTTAAATAAATAACACTATAAATATTTCTTCCAAAAAAACAATTTCGCGCTAAAATGAATTTTTACACGATTTTCAAGAAAGTTATTTCGTTTCATTTCAAAAACATTTACATCTTCCGAAAAAGTAATTCGCTATTAATGCTTTTGCTTAGAGAACAAAGACAAGATTCCACTTTTCTGTATTTAATCTAGAAACATATTTCTTTTCCTTTGTCAACGTAAAAATTGAGATGTACTTCTATAAGAGTTTGGACGTAAAATGTAATTGAATTTTTGTTAACGAAATATAATCGTTTTTAGATTAATTGCTTCCGTTTTATATATATATATATATATATATATATATATATATATATAATATTAAAAATATATAAAATAAAACAATAAGATATTAATATTTTCTCTGAAACAGGAAATCCATTTTTTATTCAAGAACATTTTAGTTATTGTCAAACTGTATTGATTTTTTTACATTCTTGTATAATTTGTTGATATTTGATAACTTTAGAAATTTAATAAGTTATATAGATTTTTCTTAGAAAAAAATGTTACCTGTTCTAATAAAAAATTACACAACACACGACTGGATACAATTTTACATGCTATTCACTTAACTATGTCTTATCTTCTGCGTACCAATAACAAAGTATATGTTGACTAGCAAATTTGATAAATAACCTACATTTATTAAAAAAAATCAGTTTTGTATGAAAAAAATCCTATATGTATATAAGGTTTACCGAAAAATTCTGTCATCTTAGCGTACAATTATTTTAAATATATAAAAAAGTGATTCAGTGGAAAATGTGTGATTTATTCTTTTTATTGTTATATTTTGTTATCAGTGCCCTTCAATATACACTGAAACAAATCATTAGTATTTATCAAAGAATAGTAAAGAGAAGATAGCTGTCGAAAAAAATCATTGCTGTACTTTATACTTTACAAATATCAACAAGAAATAAAATTGTAGAAGCAAATAAAATTTTTTTGAATACTTTTGGTGCAAATGCAATATTTAAAAAGACATTTAAAAAATTATTCCAGAAATTTATGACTGGAGACTTCAATCTTAAAGACAAACCACACTCTGGAAGATTTTCTGTAATCGATGATGATATTCTTTGTAATATTTTTAAAGAAGATCCATTTTGGATTCGTGTACAAATATGCAAGATCGTGTAACCGTTTACTCGTCTTTACATTTCACTCAATAACAATGAACCATTTTTGTAACACTTCTTAACTGGAAATGAAAAATTAATTACATATAAAAATATACTGAGAAAAAGAGTATATTGCAAAGCTGGACAATCCATTTTATTAACATACAAACAAATTTTAATATAAAAAGAAAATATTGACTATATGATTAAATATAAGAGGATCAATTTATTACCAACATATAAATTAAAAAAAAGATTAATTCTGAAAAATAGCGTCAAAAATTAGACAATTTAAACATTGAACTTAAAAAGTCCAATTATTATCAATATAAATCAGATTATTTTACAGCATAACAATGCAAAATCAAAAATTTCTTAAGCAATCCGGAAAATAGTGGAGGTTGGTTAAAAAATTCTAAGTCATCCAGTATATTTTCCAGATATAACATCTCTGACTATCGTTTATTTTTGGCTTTATAAACAATTTTAAATGGAAATAAAATATTTAAAATGAAGATGTGAAAAAAGCACTCGATGAGTTTTTAGCTTCTAAGGATGAATCATTTTATCTAAGAGAAATTTAAAAGCTTCCTTTAAGATAGAAATAAGTTATTAATATTAATGAAAATGACATTGGTTATTAAATATTAATAAACAGTATAAAAAAATGTTTCCTTTTACTTACAACATTTTCCGATAGACATAATATAAGTATATGTGTGTGTTTGCATTTGTACATACACACATTGATTAGAAAACACATGGTGTAGTTCAGTGTACGTAAAAATTTATGTAAATGACGAGTGTCGATTATCCGGCCGGTATGTACGTTACGGTCATTAAAAAACCTTCAACATATTTGTTTGATTTGAAATTCGGAAAGCCCATTTATAATTCATTTATCTTCCGTACGTTCAATAATCAGAACAAAGAGTTCATTAAAACATGTTTTTTATGCAAATTTCTGTAAACATGTTTTGACTTTTAAAGCACTCATACGTGTGATATGTGCAGTGAAAATAAAAATTATGAACTTGCCATTATTTATTACTCATTTATACGGTATCAACATCGTTTAATTAATACGTTTTTAATTTTTTCACTCATTTAAGACTAATGAACATAATTTATTTATTTATTTGCTGAAAATATATCTGTAAACAATGTTTTTATGCGATTATAATTGGTTTTATGCTTTGTTTGAAATTTAGCACGTGTTTAAAAATTTAAGACGAATTTCAAGATAATTGTGTAAAACTGTTTTTAAAAGAGCGTTTAATTACTGTTTTTTATTTTGTTATAATTTGTTTTAAACTTTTCAAATTAATTATTGATTTTATTTGAGAAGATTGGTGATAATAATTAGGAAGTTATTTAAAAATTTCAAAAGTTCCAAAAGTATTTATAACAAGAAAAATAACTTAGTTTTATCAACCGTGACAACACTTTTATAAGGTAATTAAATATAATAACATATAAATAATCAATAATTTTGTTTAAAAAAAAGCAATAGAAACTTGAGATTTCCAAACAGATTACAAAAACTAATATAACAATTAACATAATATTTTTATACATCTATCGGTAATTGTGTTTTTATTAAATAAGTAATTTATTTTTTTGTAAAAATGTAAAAAATATTATTAAATACAGTATTTTTAAGGAAATATAAAAAAATACTTCCAGGTTTTCTTTTAAAAAAAATGTTAAACTTTTTTAAAATATACATCAGTATAACATAATTAAAAAATATAATTTTATAATTTAATATTTAATTAAATAAGCCTTTTATGTCAATATATTGAATAAACTAAAACAATTTATGTTTTTATTATAATTTTTGTTATCTTGCAATTTTATTTTATTCTCTAAAAGATTTTTTATAAGAAAATGATCTTAAAATCTAATATTGAAATAAAAAAAATCATTTTAATACTGATGAAAAAAATTAAACAAATCAATTTTAATAACTTCAGTATTAGCTAATAATTTTATTCAAACTAAATTATCAAAAATTCTGAACTATTCTTCTTCCTCGACTTATTAAAAAATATTTGTTAAAAAAGGCGGTTAGATAATTTTTGTAGCGTATAAGAATTTATTTGAGAAGATAATATGGAATAAAAATTAATTTATTTTTATTATCAATGAATAAAAAAATATTGTAATAGAAAATACGTAAGGTCCAAATAAACAAAATAATATATTTAAAATTAAAATATCAAAAATTTTGAAATATCGTTATATAGACCATAAATCCATATTTTTCACAAATAGTATAATTAAAAGAGTAGAAAACATTCTGTATTTTCGATATAATTATATTAAAATATAAAAAAGCATATTTTTTTATAGAAATAAAAATGAAATAAAAAATTCTATTAACTTCAAATTTATTACAGAATTATATTCAAAACTAAAATATTTTCAAATTTTAATTCTTTTTTTCTATTAAAGAACTAAATATTAAAAAATGAAAAAAAATCTATATAAACAATTTTTAAAATCACAGTGTAGCATAAAAATAATCAAAAATATAAAATAAAAGAACTGAAATACTTTTTACTTGAGCTTGAAAAATCCCACTGAAGAATTCTAAAGTGTTTTTTATCAATCTTGAAAGCTCTAACAATAAAGGAAATATTAAAAGGAATATAGTATAAGAAAAATGTACTTCAAAAGTACATACATATATATATATATATATATACATATATATATATATATATATATATATATATGTGTGTGTGTGTGTGTTTGTGTTTGTATTAGCTTCTTTAAATTCACTCTTGGATGAAAACTTCTCCCAAAATTTTCTATTTCGACCTATCCAATGCCTTTTTCTTTTAGTCCATTCTTTTAGTCCATATATATATATATATATATATATATATATATATATATATATATATATATATATAAATTATTTTTCAATGAGAAATATTAAAGTATTAGAAAAAAGTAAAAAAAATATTTCTTGAATATATGAAAAATTTGATGAAATTTTGTAGTGTTTTTCAGTACATATTATATAAAAAAAAGTCAAATGTAAATTTTCTAATATCTATAAATATATAAGAAAAAACATATTTTTTAAAAAAATAGGAACATCGAGATAAGAAAATCGAATAATCTAAATACAATCGAATGATTCGACTTGAAATATCGAAAATTCCGTATCGAATTCTGACTCGTCGATAAATATAACTGCGAAACACGTAAATATCGAACGTAAAAACGAATTACATTGCACAGAACGCATCAACCACTTAAAACTAATTGATCGTTAATGTCTTCGTTTACGACCGGAACGTATCCAAGACGATCATCGCATAAAATTAAACCATAATCGCCATTCGACGAAAACTGCTCATTATCAAAAATGACTTTCAGTTCCTCGACCACATCGCCGTCATTCATGCTCAGATGTAAATGTGTACACATATTTTTTGTATACGTACACGCTCGTTCGTTCTGCATCCAACGTCATCATCTCTCACGTCCATATTTTCGTTACACCAACTGTTACCCTTATAACTCAATTACCTGCGAAATTTTCTTCATTCTCGACGTCATAATTATTTTAAGAGATATATTTATATACGTTACTCGACTGATGGGCCATTAAAACGAACATTTGTAACAATACCGTTTGGCCATTCGAACAGAACGTTACGTTAATGTAACGCAAATAAACGTACCTTTTTTCCGCAGGAACATTTTATATTTATCCTAAATATATTACGACGAACACAATTTACTTACGACGATGAGATATTTGTTTCGAGATAATTATATTTGCGCGTTTATTTCGCTAACAATAACATCAAACACTTCGATAACAACTTTGTCACGAATGTATTTTTTTTGTACATCGATTTAAATATTTCTCTTGTTATCATTTTGCGATAATATTTTTTTTATTTTATAATTTCAATAATTATTCCAAACGAAACAACATAATTTTAATTATTTTCATCTACTTGTATCATCTCCATTTTATTAAAAATTTGTTTATAAAGTAAACATTCAATGAATGGAAAAATAAATATGATTTTCACACAAATGAATTTTTAACCTTAAAACCACAATAGTTATAGATGTTCAATAATCACTTATTGTTAATTTTTTGTTTATAACAATTTTGATGGCGATGCATTATAGTCAGAGTATTTTGTTAAAATCTAGACTAATTGTTTAACTTACTTATATATACTGATTTTTGTTTTTGTATCTTTTTTCAATACATCTCTAATTACAGATTGACTCTTCTAAGACAGATTCTTAGGTAAAGACAAGAACCATGTTGTAAAAAACAATAAATAACATCTATCCACTTAAGTATGACAAACTTTTTAGATACAGACAAGTAAATAGATATAGATAGGCATTACACATACGTGTTATATGATGAAACAAAAAAGAAAAGTCAACCTTCTTATACAACTACTTATATATGAAAAAAATCCTTTTTGGTATTGACTTTATTGCAATATTCAAAAATAAATGAAGATAACATACTTGTCAAAATTGATTATAGCAAAATACAAAAATGTATAACATCTAATTTTATAAAAAAAATAGTGAAAGAATAATATCTGATTTTCATAAAAATTAGTAAAGTGAAAAATTAGAAGATTTCAAAAAGAAATTCTTGTTCAATTTTTTTATAAACGCTTATGTTTAAAAAAGCTCATTTTATTTTTATACAAATGAATTTTTACCCTCAACACCACAATAGGTTTGAAGTGTTTAATAATCACTTATTGTTCACTTTTTTGTTTATAACAATAGCGAGATGATACACATTTCAATGGCAATGCTGTCATCATCAAAGCCATTTTGTTGTTAAAATACGCATCATTCGAACTATTGTTATAAGCAAAAAAGTGAAAAATAAGTGATTATTGAACAATTTATAACCTGGAGGTAAAAATTCATTTGTGTTAAAGTGAATTCGACACAGTTACAAGACAAACAAAATTTATTTTATTTTATTAAAAAAATCTTGAATAAAATCATTTATTTATATTTTTAAGAAATAAAATAAAATCTTTTATTTTTTTATAACTATAATACAACAATCAAATTTTATTTTGATAAAAATATATTAGTAAAAATTATTTTTATTCAAAACTTATATATAAAAAAATATATTAATTCACTTCTACCTTAAAATTAGAAAATCAAAAATGTCTATTTAGTTTTTTGAACTAATTACGAAATAAATAATTACAAATTAAAAATTAACCGAATGAATTTCCATGTAGTCGCACAATAAAATCTCATTTATTAAACCGATGAAATTATTGTTAATTAGAGAACGTGTGAGGGTATCGTACAACATTTCAAATAATAAACCAATCACTCTATAAATCATTTAATTGAAATGGTATTATCATAAATTTGAATAATCACATATGAAATACGTACGTTTACTTTTGTATTCATTAATTAACGTAATGTGTTACTTACTATATTTGTAAAATAATAAAATGTTCAAATATAGCTTATATATTTATTGCATGTTCGGATATTTTAATTAAAAGTCAAATTTATGATTGAAATTTATTAGATTTTCAATCAATAATAATTTAATTTCGTTAAATTTATATCGCCAATTATTCAATTGAAAATATTTATATCATTATTAATAAGGGAATATTTAATTTATTTATGTCTGATAATAAATATAAAATTAATTAAAAGAAATTTTTAAGTATTCTTAAAGGAGTAATAAATTAGAACAAACTAATATCATTTAGTATATTAAATTTTATATCATTTTCTAACAAAAGGTAGAGAATGAATAATCTAATTTATAAAATGTGTTAGAAAAAATATATTATTTTTAATAATTTATCACACTTTTTATTAAACAAAATGTCGTCTGAATATCAGAGATGATACATAAAATTTAAATAAACAGCTTTTGAATGAATTAAAGTTTAATTAAAACAGAACAAGATGCTTTATTAAGATATCCAATATTACAAAGTTATTAAGTTGTGGCTAATAAAAATTAAAATATTTTATATATATTTATATTTATATATATATATATATATATATATATATATGCCTTTTCATGTATCTACAACATTGTTATGAGCAAAGTTTGTGCATACGATCGTACGTTTTCTTCAGTTTGTGCACGAGAAGCACAAAAGAGATAAGAAGTCGAGAACTACTGTGCACCAGGTTTTTCTGATGATGCTAATCACTGAAACGATGCTCGAACTGCAACAGTTTGTATAGCTTGCGTAGCCAACCTAGCGTGAAGGCAAAACTTTTCACCGGTTCATCAACTTGTAAGAATTTTTATAAAAAGATGTGAATTTTTTGTTATACAAATAATGTTTTTTATATAGGTATATATATATATATGTGGGTGGGTGGGTGTATGAGTGGATGGGTGGTTGTATTTTCTCTATGTGTTTTATAAATAAAAAACTATTTCGAAGAAATGTTTTTATTATCAATCAAAAATATATCTCTTTTGATATATGAAATATTACAACAATTTTGTAATTTTATTTTTTTCTGTGAATATTTATATTACCTCTATTAATTTTATATAACATATTTTAAAATGACAATGTTATTTAATAAAATAACACCATTGAGAAAAATACCAAGAAATCTCGTCAATTAACTTATAGTCCCAAATACATATATATTTAATATTAAGAATAAATATGAAGATATATTTGAAAAATGTTAAATATTATTTTTTTCATATAACATTTTAAATTAAAACTTATATAAATGACTATTTTAATAACAACGTGTTACTTTTTTTATTCTTATTTACTTTATTTAAATTCATACATATAAGTGTTTTAGACAAATACAAATACTATTCAAAATTTCAAAACATGATACCCATTCACCATCACTTTGAAAAAATTCTTTGTACATGTTATGCTACCAATTCACATCACTTATCCTTCAACGTTTATAGTTTATACAACGTCGATAAAATGGTTGTTGTATAGTCGCGGTTAAGGGTTGTAACGTGATTCGTTTTCTATGTAAAAAGAGATCACAAACAGTCGATTTAAACACGACGTGATAGATCAAATAAACCATACAAAAGAAAAGGTGGTCCTCGAACTCTCAACAAAAAGAATATTGTAAATGACAAAACCATACACTATGTAGTGTATTGAAATTTTAATATTTTACACTACTTTTGTGGTTTTATTTTATATAAAAATTAGTAAAGTTCAGTTGTTAAGAAAAATTATTTTTAGTTAATATATTTTTTTAAAAAATGATATAAAATTTTAGTGTATGAAATTATTGAATTTTTTTTTAAGAAAATCAATAAATTCCAAAAACTAAAATATGATCTCTATTGTAAAACATTTCAAATAACTAATTTCATTTCTTGTTATTTTTAAATTAAGTGATTGTACTTTCTAATTGTCTTTGTAAACAAACAAATTTATTTTTTAAAAAAAATATGAATACATATTTTAACATTTATGAGAACGTTTTAACCAAAAAATGTTAATAAAAATTAAATCAACATCAAAAAAATTATCGAAAGATGTTTATAGAAAATTATTAAATTTTTATTTCTCAATTTTACCATGACAGTTTATATTTAATACATTAAATTGACTGTTACATTATTAGAATTAAAAATTAATTCTAAAAATGTGTTTTTTAATAAAAATGACATTTTTGCTTAATATTATGTTGATTGAATAAATTTGAATTTATTTGAATTATATTTTATTATTCTTCATCCAGAATCAGAACATTCTTTTAATAAATCCTAATATTATCATACACTAAATTATTAGGTATTGTAATATAAAATATCGGATTTTTATTTTATTTCTGACATAATAATCCGACATTTCATATTACACGACCGAATAATTTATATTTATGTAGAAAATAAATTTCTATCTGGAATCTCATTACTTATAACTTACTACAATTCTTACCTTATCTATAAAAAAAGTGATAACATCGGACACTTTAACAATAGACGTTTAGAAATATATATCAGAATTTATTTGATAAAACACATTACATTTCCAACTTTTGCGATTTTTCATTCGATGTACGATAATGTTTCTCTATTTCAAGAAGTAATGTACCGATAAATAATGACAAACTGCAAACTATAGCAGATTTGTTTGTTGTATTTCTTCAGAACTGTACAAGAAATAAATGACAACATTTAGTTCAATAAATCTAAGAAGAAGTAAATCGTTGCATAATATCTTATTTAGAAAATGTTTCGTAGAACAAATGTAAATATATATTCCTGTAAATATCCAAATATTTTAATCAATGTGTCCCTTGATATTTTTCGCACATATTTTTCATCTTCATCCTTTTATTATATATATATATACAGAATTTTATCACTCGGTAAGCAAAACTCAATAAAATACACGATTAATCAAAGATACATAAATCGCACTCACATATATCTATATTTTCTGCGCGCATCCTGCCACATTCGGAAGGAGTTTATTCCGGTAAATAAATCGTTAGAAAGATATTATCAGCCGGAAATAGAGACACATCGAACCCGAAATTGGGGAAAATGAAATTCATACACAGGATCGTCGAGATTAGCGTGCTAACCGTTTACCATTTTGTCCCAGAAAAGGTTCACATCGAGGGTGGTATATCTCACCACCAACTTAACCGACACTTAATAACGAAAATCATTGTACATACATACTTATATATACATTCATACATATATACATATACATATATATATATATATATATATATATATATATATATATATATATATGTATATATGTATGTATGTATGTATGTATGTATGAAAGGATGTTATCAGAACATTCGATATATTCTAAATGTGTATAGAATAATTAAATATATCTGAATGTTTGGAATTCATTAATATTTTAATTGAAATACGCGACGTGAGCAGTTCAGCATAAAAGTAAACAAATCTTCATGAGTTTCGGTCCAACGAACATGAGGAACAGTTCGTGTGGTTTAATTTATTACTTAAGAGAAGATTAGCACCGTATCATGTGCTATTGATTGAGGAATATGCACAGGAAATTATTTTGTTAAAAATTGATTATTTAAGCGAAATATTTGTGTATTGTAGAATTCTAGTAAAAATAATTTCGTTGAAATGTTTGTGAAAAAATATAAAAAATATTTTTCGTTTTAAGTGAATTTTATTTGAAAATAAATGTATTAAAAACAAATAAAATGTCAATTACATTTATTAAAATATATATTTCTGAAACTTACTTACAAATTTATTGATGTTTTTAAATATTGTATATATTTTCATGTAAATATAATTATTTTTATTAATTAAAACAATACTCACATTTTTAAATATTCATCATTTTCAATTAGTTCTTCTCAGACATTTTTTCACTTTTTGTATCACAATTATCTTAATTAATTTCTTCGCAGTTTTAATAAACTTTTAACTTTTTTAAATTTTACTGTAATTATTCTTCTAATTGGTGTTCTAGAGTGTTCTTGGATTTACGTTTAAATAATTTTATATATTATTTTAATTAAGATATTGGAATAATGTTTCTGCGGAATTTTGCACGATAATTATTATAAATTAAATTTCACAAACAGATAAACTTCTGACAATATTCCATTAACTAGAAATTTAGATTTTATTACTCATATATATATATATATATATATATATATATATATATATATATATACATAAATTGCAAGAAAGATATTATCAGCCGGAAATAGACACATCGAACCCGAGAAATTTGAGAAAATGAGATTTATACACAGGTTCATCGAAATTAGCATATAACATACACATCAGTCCATACATTCATATATATATAACATTCATATATATATATATATATATATATATATATATATATATATATATATATATTCATATATATATATATATATATATATATATATATATATATATATATATATATATATATATATATATAGGGTGACCTAATTTAGACTGGGAGGTTTAAAAAAGGTTTACATACTATATTTTTGAGTCTTGTTAGGGACTCTCTCTCTCTTTCTCTCTCTCTCTCTCTCTCTCTCTATATATATATATATATATATATATATATATATATATATATATATGTTGTCAAAATAATTCAGAGGCTCCAAACAATACAAAGAAATATGGAAATATGTGTGATAGCACGAAAAGTTATTACGAAGAGGAATGAATAGATTAGAAAGAAAACAAAATTTATGGATGTTATGGCATATGTGAGAAGTATTAAATGAAAATGTATCGGTTATATAGCAAGAAATTGAAACCACTGATGGATAAAAAAAATATAATTGAGAACCTAGCTACATAAAAAGGCCCAGGACGAGACCCATGAGTAGATTGGACAGATTTAGGATTTTTTTCAAATGGACTGGAAGAAAAAAAGAATAGATTGAAATAGAAAATTTTAGGCAGTGGATAAAAAGAAGCTGATTATATATATATAGAAATATTTGATAAATAAAAATTGATAAAAAAATATTTCCAAAACTTAAACACATATTAGATTTATATATTTAATTAATTTCATAATTTCCATTGCTTCTTATATTTCTGTGCCATCTCTTGTTAATTTTTTTTTATAATAATTATGAATCTAAACTAAAATAATTCCTATAATTAAATTTTACCTATTTACTATTTAGAACTAAATTAATATATAAAATAAATGTCCGTGTTGTACAAGAGTTTAATATTTCATTTGATTTAACAGTATTATTTTATAATATAAAAATACTGCCCTTTATACTATAAAAATACTTACAAATTTTTTATTTATTATTTGATATAACTTGGCTCACTTTATTTACTTATCCAGTTATGTTAGATTGAATTTATTTTTTTAAAATTTTTTTAAATATTAAACCAATCGTTACTGGTTTAAATATATGTACACATAACACTTATAGTAGCCTTAAAAAAATTGTGTATTTTTTTAAAAAACAGAATAATTTTAAAAAAATAAGAACAGTAACAAAAACACATTAACAACTAAACAGAAATGTCAGTTACTGAGTAACGTATGTTTACCTGAATAAACATTTCCCGAAAATTTCATCATTCTACATCTATTATGAATTATATACAAATAACGTACACACAATTGTTCTCAACACACAAAGACAAATTGTTTGGAAAAACTTTGGTGCCAGTGCCCTGGGTGTCTTGTTGCCGTTGGATACGAACTTGTTTCATTTATGTCCGTACTCTCGCAGTGGGTATACTCTAACATCAGAGCAAATGTATTCCAAAGCAGTGTCTAGTATTGAAGTAATACACGCCCAAGCAATTCTCTCTTGCAAAACTACTGAACACTGTTCTCTGATCACAATGACTGCTCTGCTTGTTACAAGAGATTACTAGCCATACTGCATTTCTGTTTAATAACATCTTTCATCGTATATACATACATACTTACATTTATATATATATATATATATATATTAATTAAACTCATACTATTGTTAAACAAAACTAATCGTAAACTAATCCTTAATGCGTTCCAGATACTGAAAACAATGTATTTCTCTCAATGTCCTTTTATTTATATCGTCACAGTGATGTATCAACAGGACGTACAATTTAAATTTAAAATAGTTTTGTAAAGTGATTTAAATAGATTACAATTACAGTTACTAGAACAGATTTTTTTTATTTTACTGGTTGAACAAGTATCCATATTGTATTCGAGCATGTTTGAACTTTTTATCGTTTTGGTATTAACTTATCATGAAGGATTTCATTTAATTAGAGGCTTAATTTTTAAACTTTGATATTTACTCAGAAAAAAATAATGAAATTATATCATCTTTATATTTAAATTTTTCTCTTTGATATTAAATTTTAGATTATTTATTTGTTCTTTTCATTTATTTAGGGTGATCCGAATGAGAATGATAATAAACAAGTAAATTTATATCTTAATCATTTAGTCTCATTTGAGCCACCCTTTATAAAAAAATAATTTTACAAAATTGTATCAAGTACTACATATATTTCAGAAGTATGTTTGGTAGATCAATTACTTGCAAATGAAAAAAATTGATACTTTCTTGAATTGATTAAAAAGTTCGTTCACTTTTTCTCATATACAACTTTTTCGTATGTAATTCAAATAATTCTATTATAATCATTATTTTTCTTAATTTTTAATAATTCTCATTTCTTGATTTTTTTAAAAAATAAATATTTTCTTTAATCAATCAATAAATTTAAAAATAAATGGTCATCCAAATGTGACGCCTAGATTTGTGTTTTATTAAAAAGAAACAAGTGTATAGAGGGTGGTGTATAGAAAAATATGTCTATAGTTTCTTTTTTTAATAAAACACAAACCTAGGCGTCATATTTGGATGACCTTTATATCAATTTTTGAAAAATAAATAATAAAATTTAGTCTAAAAAAAATTGAGTAAAGTTTATTTTTCGACAATATGGAATTATTTTACCATAGAAATTTTTATAAAAAAGTTAACATCTACAAAAAAGTATTTGTTAATATTAAGAGAGTTCAAAAACAATTTATAAATATTTTTACAAAAATTTTTTTTGGAAAAAATACTTTATATTTAATTTGAAAAAAATGTTTATACTCATGGTATTATAATTATGTCAGAATAATATATATTTTTAGAAAAGTTACTAAATAAAAATTGTTAATTTACTATTTACTAATTGAAAATTATTGAACATTTAAAAAGTTTAAGTATATTTTTTACTATATTTGAATCTTGTGTGAAAAAAACTAATAATTATTTCATAAATTCTATCTGCATACAATTTCAGTTAAAAACTATTTTATAAAATAATTTGAGATAAAACATTTTAAATTGATGAAATAAATATACACATTTTTCTGATTTCAGTTAAAACCATTAACATAAGCTGTATATGTTCATTTGTATTTTCAGTTAATTTTTTTTTATCTAAATACAATTTCTAATTACGTTTTTTTTAAAAAAAATATTAATGTATATACAGATTTTTTCCTTGATGTAAATATAAGTTCTTACAACAGATCAACTTAAAAATACTAAAATATATTTTAAATCGAATCTTAATTATAATATTCCTCTCACTGTTCATTTGGCTAAGAACACATATGTGTATTTATGTTTAGTTTATGGCAAAGATCCTATGTCAATATTTATTGTTCATTGCTCCACAAAACAGAAAACATTACACGCTAATTAGTTTCATTGTAAAGACTCCCGACACAATGTCCTTTGATTGCAGTGCCATTTATAAGACTGAACTTATTCACGGTCGTGATTGTCTGCATATAATTGGCTCGCTTTATAGAACATTGAACGTATTCATTATGAGAAGTATTTGTATAACACGCCGAGTTATATTAACATATATAACCGGTACAGCCATTCAGTGTATTCGTGATATGAAAGTCAAACAATAAATAAATACATGATATGTAACAATGATAATTAGACAAAGACGTTACAACACCGGGGATAATATTACAGTATTAAATTTCCAACTACTGTCTAATTTGTAAATGTATACACATCCACATGGTACGAAAACAGTTCGGGAACAAACGGTCACCGGCCATACACAATCGTCGTTCTTCATCCCCACTCGACATCCCCAATTCCCGCCCGTTCCCGTTTCCATCCTCGTCGGTCGTCACAGAAGACTCAGTTACATGTTCGTGACACGACAATGCGCCGCATGCGAACCGTGGCTGGCAGTGGCGGACGGACAAATTAAGACGAATCGTGAGCAACACCGGAAATGATGAAAACGCAGAGGCCTCCGCTACGCTGTTCTTGCGTCTGTTGTTTCAATTTATCCGACGAGTTTTGTATATGCAATACACAGGACTATATTACGCATATCCGTTGCGGAGTTTAGTTGACAGACTGTGTCCATCTTGTTTGTGTGGTCATCAACCTTGAGAAGATTAATTAACATGACTGCTTATATGTCTCCAGTTTTATTTATTAAATCTTGGCATCTGACAACATTAACCCATACGTCTTTATTCGATGCTATCTATATTTTTATTTAATTTGTTTTATGATATAATAATAAAGTAAATAAATTATAACTTTTGTTACAAAATTAATTTTTTAATTAACAAATTGTAAATTGATGTCAATTTACTTTTTTTCTTTAAATATTTCAACAAGTTATATTATACTTTATGAAATATTTGAAAATAAGTCGAATTTACAACAAGTATTGAATTTTTAATTCACCAGTTGTAAAAAAATTAGTATAGATTAAATAAATGTTATTATTATTAATACACAATAATATATAGTGGTTCAAATAAAAATTAAGAATAATAAAGAATAGTAAATGACAGTAAGCAAGTATATTTATATCTAAATCCTTCAGTCTCATTTAGGCCATCCTTTAATTATAACGACTCAAATTTTTCAACAATTGTTTATAAGAAGTTATTTGGCTATTTATTTTTGTTAAAAAATACCCAATCTAAGGTGGTAAATAATTGAAACTAGTTTAAGAAAAAAATCACTTAATGAAACTAACTACGTTGTACTCTAAAATAAAATTTTATAAATAGAAACATTTTTTTAAAAAAATAAATTTCGAAATTATTTTAATAAAAATATTATACAACATATTTCTATAGAAACGATAAATATAAAAAAATAATTATCAACTATTTACCTTTCGATATTTTATTGATATTTATTTATAATAAATAATTGTTATTTCTTATTGATTACCAAACTTGGAATCTATCTGTTGGATAGAACAATAAAATTGAAAAGATTACCAACTAAACAAATAATGTTATATAGGAGACTTAAATAAGACTGAACGATGTAATTTGTAAATATGTGTCAAAAATTCAGTTTCATTTGTGCTGTCTGTATAAAAAATTATACATCCATGGAAATAAAAGAATAGATAAAATTACATCAATATAAGCTACACTTATAAATGACAAGATACGATTTTTAATACAATTATTATTTTATTTCATAAATAAAATCAAAAATTTTGAAACAGAATTAATTAAAAATCATTCTTAATAAAAAAATTAAATAAAATCGATTTTAATTCAATCGAATTTAGTTAAACCAATTTTCATCAAATATATTTTTAAAAAAACTTTAGTTGCAACAATTGTCATAAAGCTGTTTCTCTATATGTTGAGAACAAATTGTTATCTGTATGAATTAAGGAGGATCATCTCATTATCAAATAAATTATCTTTGAAGATAGAACGTTTATTAATTAAGATGAATTTATCGATAACCTGTCAAAATATAGTACGCTGTTTGATGTTAAGGGATTTGAACTAAATTAAATAGGGAATACAAAGATTACCGTTTTGCTTGCGTTGATTAACAAATACGTCAGTAATTAAATTGCATGTTCATATTTGTATAATGTGTGAAATTACTTATATGTATTACTTAAATTACTTTAATGATGATTTGAATATCAACTTTGTTAACATAATTTACATCTATGCATATATTTACCCATATGTATATATATATATATATATATATATATATATACACATATGTATATATCATAATATCAGGTTATATCAATTCACTACTGGGCGAAATCCTTAATAAATGTTAACATTCACTAATATTTAATCATACCTACCACGTTGAGCAACCAGATTGGTGAGGTGTATATATATATATATATATATATATATATATATATATATATATATATATATATATATATATATATTCAACATACTATTTTCTCAAAATCCTATTTACATTACATTGTATTACTTTATTTCTATAAAAATGAAATAAACAAATAATTATTTTTTCCTAAATTACTGTTTTATTATTTTTTTAAAAAATGAAAATTATCTATACCTATTATTTAATCGTTATATACCTATAATAAAATAGTTTAAAATATTTCTTATTAAAACACTTTTTAGATTCTTCCATTCTTTTATATTATTATTGTTTATTATTTGTTATTTTAATTTTTTTCTTACTTATTATTTTTTTATGTGTTTATATTATTTCAAAAAAAAGTTTAAGCCTTAAAGTTATTGTAATAAAACAATCCATCAACCTAAGAATAAATTTAAGTTCGATATATGTCATGAAAAATGGCAAAAATAATTATTCCACAATAGAGGACGTAAAAAGATCACAAATAAAAATACAAACAGTTTTAGTTTTAAATGTTTTAATTTTAGTACTCAATAATTTTAATTTAAAATGTTTTTTTATTTTAACATAACTTGTTTTTATCAATTATATTTTCAAATTGTGTAAATGATATTATATAACACAAAAAAGTGATATTAATATTAATGTTAGTAATTTTTTAAAAATATTTCACAATTTGATTATTGATATAATTTTTTATATACAAAAAACACTATTTGTTTTAAAATTGTGGTAAATTCATTGTCACACAATTTTATTATATATACAGATTTTATAACACAACGCTTTGACGATGATGGAATCGTCATCGAAATGTGCATTAGCTTATTGTTGTTATAAACAAACAAAGTAATCAATAAGTAATTATCGAACACTTTTTAATATCGTTTAATGTTGGGGGTAATAATTCATTTGTGGTAAATACTAAACAATAGTTTTTTTAAAAAAGAAAAAGATTTACCTATAAAAATTAATTCAACACAGGTACTATTTTCCCAAAATCCTATTTATTTCAAAATGTTGGAATTTAAATCAACTTTTTTATACGAATTTTAACCAGAAAATGATATATAATTAAATTATAGCTAATGATGATAAATATAAATAATTTAAAAAGATAATATATTTTTACCTTAAAAACAATATTACATAAAAAAAGTATCTTGTTATAAATATTTTTTTAAAACAAAAATATAAATAAAATATGTTAAATTCAAGTTTTAGATATTTAATTGCAGAGACATACGTTTTTTCCAATAGAAATATAACAGCGAATTAAACAATTCAGACAGAAACCAGCATAAAAGTTTTTCTTATTTTTCAGTTAAGAGTTTTCGCAATGTCTCGATGTACTCTGTTGGATAAACTTTCTACTTTGACGACGTCGACTATTTGAAACAGTAATGCACATGTGATTTTGCAAGCAGCCAAAGGAGTTTTTCTTATGTAGAAACAAGACATTAGTTTTATTTTGAATGCTACGTACCAACAATAAATGAAACAAAGTTTAAACGAAAGTTTATCAGTTTCTTTTTAAATTTGTTTCACGTTTTTATACATACATACACACACACACACACATATATATATATATATATATATATATATATAAATTATAAATAATGAATGCTTAGACTTGTAGAACATAAATAAAAATAAATATTATTGTTAGTTCGGTAGAAAAAATGGTAATTTGAAAAATATATTATGGAATATTTTTAATTATATATGTATATGTGTGTGTTTTTGTGTATGTGTATATATATTGATGTAGATATACTATTGTTTATTTAAAATTCTTACTCAATATTTGAACAAATACGAGTTGGAATTTTCAATCTTTGATTTATATTTTCTTTAGATATATTTCTCTCTTTCATAAATATTCACATGTTTATAAATGATCACATATTTATACTTCCTTCTATTCCAAATGTTTTTTTATATAAATAAATAAATTGTTATATACGTATATTTGCACACACATACATACGTGTATATATATATATATATATATATATATATATATATGTATAGTTTATTGTGTGTGTGTATTTTACCGAGAGTTGAATTTATTTCCTCCGAACATAAACCGATTGCACTCTCGGGTAATGTGAGACCATTGTACAGTACAAAAAAGTATTATATGTAAGGTTTGTATATTGGATATTTACCCTTGTATATTGTTTTGACACTTTTTTTAAAAAATAAATATAGTTTCTCGAAAAAGGTATACGGATATATTTATTCTATATAGTTGAAAATTTATTATTGACGATTTGGTCGTATCCAATTTGTTTATGTTTAAAATATTGATATATTTAAATTATTTAACACTTTGTAAATTACTTAAAATACACTTCTATTTATGCTTTTTTCTATTTATTGATTTTCGTAGTTTTTTTAAAAAAATCAACTATCAATAAAAATAAAATGACATTTTTTTAAAAAAAAGTATATTTAATTCAGATTTTAAATTAATATAAGTTTATAAAATAAAGAATATATAATAAATTTTAATTTTTTAACCATGAAATATTTATTAAAAACTGAAAAATATTAAAGAAACAGAATTTTCTTTAAATAATATATATATATATATATATAATTCAACAAATGTATTCAGAATCCGTGAAACAGTATAATTTCAATAAAACTACACTTGAATTCCAACAAAAACCCATTTTTTTATTAGAAATAAATGCAATGAAACGTGCAATATTACTCTACACTGCCTTGAAGCAATTTTATAATTCTTTTCAAGTAAAACGTAATGTATAAATATTTTATGCACTTTTAAGGCGATAATATGAGAGTAACGTGATTTTTACAGCACAAACCTCGACATAAAATATATTCGACGCCGTCGTCTTGTTACATAGAAGCTATAATCTCTTTTATAGTTGATTTTATTCACATGTATTTTATGTATATCGTAAATGGTCAAACGCATTTCAAAGAAAGAATCATAAAAATACACATTGTGGTTATATATATATATATATATATATATATATATATATATATATATATATATATATATGTATATGTATATGTATAAAATATGAACCTTTTTTCATTTTTATTGTCTGCTGTGAATATTTTTCTACTGAAATTAGTCATCTCTATTCGAAATGCGAAAACAAATTTAACTGTGTTGAAGAAAAATTGGTACATATTAACTTCTTTATTTGTTAATAAAAAGAAACTTCGGGATTTATTTCCATCTAAAGATGAATCAGTTATTTTGTGTTATGAATGTTGTTCCTATATATTAAATAATTTAATTGCTAGTTATTTATTTGAAATAAATAAAATTACAACTTCGTTGAATATTTCACTTAAACTATTGTAAAGGAAATAATGGAAAATATTATTACTTAGAAAATATGCAAGATTTTTATTTTCAATATTTATAATTAAATTTCGAAATAAAAAATCATCCTTTTTAAATAAATATCTCTTCTTAGTTTGGCACAAATTAATTTTCACACCCAACATCACAATTTGTTATAAAGTGTTCAATAATCACATATTGTTTACTTTGTTGTTTATAACAATAATATGATAATGCGCATTTCGATGACAATGCCGTCATCGTCAGAGCTTTTTGTCATACATTTTTTTGAAAAAAAATAGTATTGTATTTTTATAATAAATTATGACACTTTTTATAAAAAAAATATAACAATGCTCTGACGATGATTGATTGCCATCGAAATGCGTATTAGCCCATTATTGTTATAAACAACAAAGTGAACAATAAGTGATTATTGAACACTTTATAACATATTATGGTGTTGGGGTGAAAATTCATTTGTGTTAAAATGAATTTGCCACATTTTTAAAACATACAATATCATTTCTCAGATTATTTTTTAAAATTATGAATAATATTATTTTTAATTTCATATTGATAATTAAACAGATTTCAATTTTATTTATATTTCAAATCGAAATTTAATAAGAAAATTAAAATTATAGCACAGTATTGATATTGTTGCTATAGGAATTTGTAACTGTTATCATTTTCACTTTCCAATTTCAACATTATAGTGTTGACAATTACAACAAAAATATTTGAAAGAGTAAGCATTATATATATATATATATATATATATATATATATATATATATATATATATATATATATATATATGTATTCGAATCGATATTGCCAAACTAGATGCTGCTGTAGTCACGGTTTATTTATGGTATACAATTTGTAACTTTGACAACCTGAAATAGCGCTATAAAATAAAAGAATTTAGAGCATTGAACACAGTACAGAATAGCGTAGTATATATTCAATGTACCACACAGTGCTCCCCTGTATTTACAATATCGAGTACATTGACAATTTATGATTCTGTGTTATCTGAGACAAACGAAAACGTTTTATTGATTCAGCGCTTCGGTTTTTTTTTACCAATTTTATTGTGTACGATGACAATTCGTTTACGATACTCAATTTAAAATACGTTTAACATTTTTGTCACAATCGTTTAGTGAGAGTTTAAGTGACTAGTTGAGTAAAATGAGATCGATGATTAAAAAAATCATATTTTCAATGAATATTCATATTTGATTTTAATTAGTATTCATATTATTTTATTTAATCAAGAGAAATAAATGGAAAGTAAATAATATTTTTTCTTTTATGAATTAAATACATCAATGAAAAAATTTCTTTTATATATAAATACATATGAATATAAAATTGATGTTGGTTCTGTGAATATTTCATTTTTTAATAAAGAAATCTTTCATCAACATCACAAGATTTTTTTATAGAAGTTAACTATTCGAAAATAGTTATTTAAAATAAAAGTGTACATTTAAAGTCTCATATTTTAACAAATATCAATTATTTTTTCGATTTTTCAATTTCGACTAAAAACTAAAATTATTAAAAATTGATTTTCAACTGTAAAAATTTTATATTCCAATAAAGAGTATTAATTTTGCTGGAAAATAACTATTTTCTATCAAAATAATCGATTTTCAGTAAAAAAGATCGCTTTATTCTGAATTTTAAATTTTTCAATTTTTGACCTCAAAAAAACCACGACCTATAGTATGGAAAATTTCATGAAAAATTGATATTTTAAAAAATCGATTTTTTCTATCCAAAATCAAAGAATGGCAATATATTAATATTAATCAATGATTAAAATCACATTTTACAACATAGAACGAATTTTATTCACATAAAACACTGATTTATCAGTCAAGTTAATCTTTTAATCAAAAAATCACAACTTTTATTTTTGAACATATTTTTTCTACAAAAAATTCAACAAATTTCTGATTTAACAATGGAAAATATTTATTTAAAATAGAATTCTACATTTAGTGTCTTATATTCTAACAAGTATGAATTATTTTTTCGATTTTTCGATTTCGACTGAAAACTGAAAATTATAAAAAAATGATTTTTGTCTATAAACATTTTATATCTCATTAAAAAGTGTTACTTTTACTGGAAAATAACTATTTTCTATGAAAATAATCCATTTTCAGTAAAAAAGATTAATTTATTCTGAATTTTAAAATTTTCAATTTTTGAGCTCAAAAAACCCACGACCTATAGTATGGAAAATTTCATGAAAAATCAATATTTCATGAAATCGATTTTTTTCATCTAAAATCAAAGAATGGCAATTTGTTAAGATAAATCAATGAATAAAATCACATTTTACAATATAGAACGAATTTAATTCACGTAAAACCCCGATTTATCAGTCAAGTTAATATTTTAATCAAAAAATTACTACTTTTATTTTTGAACATATTTTTTCTACAAAAAATTCAACAAATTTTTGATTTAGCAATAGAAAATATTCATTTGAAATAAAATGATACATTAAAAGTCTTATATTTTAACGAGTATGAATTATTTTTCGTTTTTTCAATTTCGACTGAAACTGAAAGTTGAAAAAAATGATTTGATTTGAAAAATTGATTTTCGACTATAAAATTTTTATATCCCATTAAAGAGTATTACTTTTGATGAACAATTATTGTCTTATCTTAAGTCTTGAACAGTTATTTTTATTTGTACATAATTCAATTTCCCTTCCTTCTTTTTTACTATTAATTCTCATTATTTACAATTTTTCACTTCAACGATGATAACATTAGTGTGATGATAATAAGTTATACTATTTATTTTAAAATTACGGCGAATTTACTTTCACACAAATGGATTATCACCCCCAACATCACGAGATATTAAGAAATGAGATTTCTTGTTATTTTTTTAAATATTAAATGTTCTTAACAGATCTAATTAAAATTTACAGTAAAGTAGTGAAATTTAAAATAGAAAACTTACTTTTTTGTCGGAATTACAACTGAAGATTTTTCAAAATCACCCGTCGGCAATTTGTTACACAAATTTGGTTATAAAAGCAAAACATTCTGTTGCAACATTTTTGTTACAAAAATAATGTGTACTTCGAAACGTACTCCCACAACATATTTATTACAAATCGAGACTGACAATATGTACATACATCAAGACTGTATACTACACAAGATAAGTATTTCTCTTGATATTTTTCCGAACGCGCTCTGGTTTAAACATTACAGCAAACAAGACAAACAATATTTACTCGCGTTTTTCGTATATCTCATCTATGTGCCCATTCGACCGCTACAGCGTGTGTCCAATCTGTAAAATGTTTTAAAAGGATTGATTGGATTGTATATCCCACACGGTCGCCTCGTTTGATCCGGGGTCAACTCGTTTGAGGAAATAGCTCGATCGATTTAATGCTCGTATACTAGTTGTAGTAGTAAAAGTCGATACGTTTTAAAGAAGAAAAATCCGTGTTGTTTTATTTTTCTTAATATTTTATTTCTTTATATGTACAAGCGTTTTCGATGGTGCCATACCTACTTGACCTTTTCTTTGTCGTGAACGCTTTGCCGTCGCTTTTAAAGAGAAACAACCGTTTGAACATTGTTAAGCCGCAGGCTGTACACAAGATTATGTGTGTGAGATGTAGAACCCTTTAAGGGATACTTATTGAAATAATAGGTTTCGTGATACATACACTGGAATAAATAAAATCTTCGGGAACGATACGAACACCTATATACACGAACACGCACGCACGCATAACACGCAATATGTCTATGTTGTATTAAAAAAAATCGATCCCCATACGATTACAGCGAGTAAAATAGCATTGCGTCTGGCTAGTAATTGTACGGATAGCTATTTGGGAACAACGTGAACGTTATCATTTACAGTTGGATTATAGCTTTATTTTCTCTAAATGGAACGTTCTTGATAAAAGAGAAAGATCTTCATCCCACAATGGGGAAAAGACTAACGATGATGACAGCGATAATGAAAACAAAAATAAATTTTACAAAATTATATATATATATAAATTTATCCCAACATTTTTTATTTAAATAATTTGTGCCGTGTATTATTATTTTTTTATTAATTCTATATTAGCAATTATTAAACAAAATGGAAAATATTCATTAATTTGATGTAATAGAAATATTTGCTTCTTTGTGTTTTCTAAAGTAGCATAATTATTTTGAAATTAAAAACAATATTAAATAGATGCACACACACACACACACACACACACACATATATATATATATATATATATATATATATATATATATATATAGGATTTTCCAATGAAAATGTTAAAACCTTGACAGCTGGTGGAATCTATATTTGAATTTCTTTTTTTAACCTCATTTTGACATTTCAACTCAGTATAGTTTAGCAAATTATCATGAAACGTTTAATACTTCAACAGCGTTTAGAAATTTTGAAAACTTCAATAAACTTATTGAAACAAAAGTTAAATGAGACTATTATTTCACGAAATGGACCCATTAATTGATAACCAATATCATGTAATCTAACTTCATTGGATTATTTTCTGTGAGGTTATGTGAAATAATTGTTTTATGGTGATAAACCACAAACAACAGAAACATTAAAAATAAACATTGAACGTGTAATTTATAAAATTGGACCACAATTATGTGAAAAATTGACTAAAAATTGTTTTTTTTACATTTGGTTGTTCTTCGTCTCAATATTATTTTGTTTCTAATCATTGACATACTAAGGGATGTATGACATACCCCGATGCTAATCATTTGTCTTTTTATTATTTTTTCTAGTGCTTCTTATTATTTTTACCCTCTTTCGCAATTTGGGAAAAAATCAAAAAACCCAGATAACAATATTTTATTGTAGATGATAATTACCCCCCCCCTCATTTAGGCCAGAATTTACTCGCCGGCCTTGTCGTCTTTAATTTTATTACATTTGGTAGCTAACCTTGTCTATTTAAATTTTACTTCCTCGTTTAATATATACGGTTGCAGACCAACGTTTCTTCTTCTTAATTTTCTAATCCGGCTACTAGCAAGTACAATTGTCGCTCTCCCAAGGCTGTTTATTAGTGGGTTGCCATTGGGTCTTCTCGAGTAGAATTTACTAAAAATAAGGCTGAACAAATACACTATGTCAAGCGAGATCGTGATGGCCATATGAGTGAAATTGTGGTTTATCATTAGTGCCATAGAATATGCTTGAAAATAATAGAAAAAAATAACTAATTAAATTCTTTTTATTTTATTTCTATTTCAATTTTTATCCCTCTTTCTTCCTCTCTCTCTCTCTCTCTCTCTCTCTCTCTCTCTATATATATATATATATATATATATATATATATATATATATATATATATATAAACAAAATATATTTCTATCAATTAAAAATAATGTTGTGTGTCCTTTTGTTTACAAGAAATATCAATTATTTTTACATTTAAATTAATTTAAATAATAATTTGAAATGAAAAAGTATGCTACATATTAACAAATAATGATAATCATTATTTAAATTACTCTACTCATATTGTTATATTTTTAAAATTTTATTTTAATGTTGGTGATATTAGAAAATTTATTTTTAAATTATTAATAGAATATAAAAAAATATTTTTTTAATAATATTTTTTTTAAATCTCTATTTAATTTCAAAGAACAAATTTTTTAAGAACAAATTGATATAAGTTCCTATAATAATATCAAATTGATAGACACATTTTTCAAATATATTTTTAACGAATTTGTCCACAAAGAATTTCATGCATGGTCTATCAAATTATATGTGTGTGTATATATATATATATATATATAAATATATAAACATATATATATATATATATAAATATATAAACATATATATAATTTAACTATAGCTAATTACAAGAACCAATCGTTAAATAATATTTATTCAAAGTTAGCTTATCATCGTCTTTCTCAGTGTACAATTAGTGTTAGTCGAATGCTTTCTGCCACGGCGTTCAATTAAAATCTTCCAAATCAACGATTATTTATTTAACATAGCTTCACTGGACATTAGAGCTTTGCGACGACGAAAAGTCGTTTTATGATTTACTATTTTCCTTTGAGAATTTCACGCAAATTCAAATATGCATATTATGAAATATATCGGAATAAGAAGGCAAATATCCTTTTAGATGATGCCTTTTATATAGACATAAATATATATATATATATTCATGTATAAAAGCCTGTACAATAAAAGGAGTTCAGTGAGTATGAAAATTTAATAACCTGTTTACATCGGTTCCACGATTGATTTTTTTTATATTTACTTTGCTCTTAAAAGGCTAGTGAAAATTTTAACAACATATTATTTAAATTAGGTATTTTATTAAATAAATAATTTGGATATTTATTCATATAATCTCATTACATAATAAATAAATGTGTGTGTGTGAGTATATCAAATAAAAATATAAATTTTGAAAACTCTTAGTTGAAATATTGAGAAAAATAAACAACTATTAAAAAGGAATTTTAAAAATGATATGATAAATCTATTTTTGGAGCTTATATATATATATATATATATATATATATATATATATATATATATATATATATATAATAAGTGTGTGTGTATTAGTACACGTATTTTTCATATGAAAAACATTATTCTTTTTAATTAAGACCGTTTGTATAGACTAGTCGTAGATTTTATCAAAATCGCACCTAGTAACGAAAAACCCAGTCAGTAGATATGAAGCTAAGCTATCTAATTCTCTTTCTTTTGACGAATCCAATATTATATCCGCTTTATCCCACAGTTACTTTAGCTGAGCATTGATCCTCCATCGCCGAACGTTTCTCCCACATACTAGACAGTAAATCCTGTTGAGTATTTTCCTCTTGAGGACTCACATCTTATTCACGTCTACTTCATGTGCCTTATATATATATATATATATATATATATATATATATATATATATATATATATGATAAAGAAAATCTGTTATTAGATGTATTTTTAATAACAAAATAATATTTTTTTAAAAAAAAAGAAATAGTTAACTGCAATATTTATTGTATTCTAAAATATTTTAATCGTTTTTTATTATTGAGTTCTAATAAATTTACCTCAAATTTACTTAAAATTTATTTACAACAAAGATTATTATTATTTTATATATATATATATATATATATATATATATATATATTAAATTGTTTCACAAGAAATTGTCATTTTTGTAGATTTGAATAAAAATGCTATTTTGTTATGAAAAAGTTTATTTTTAAAAAATAAACTAGCTTTTTTAATCAAAAATATGTTCCGTTATTTCGCATGCTCTTCTCTCAACAGAATACTAAAGAAACTATTTTTTTTTATAATATTCTATATTCTTGAATATATTATGGAATTTCTCAAATAATAAGATTATATTTTTTAAATTAATTAAATTAGAGTAGTAAAAATAATGGAAGGTTATGATATTTTTTTATAAAACGAATTTATTAGTAATAGTATAAAAAATTTTGAATTAAAATTGAAATTTTTAATAAGCCAGCTATTTTTTGATTTTTTTAATTTATAAAGTAAATAAATAAGATAAAAATTCAATTTTTTGTTACCATAATTGTATTTTCTAATAATTAAGTTTTTTTTTACCGAAAAATGACTATTTTCTATTAAAATAATCGATTTCATATAAAAAATATTGACATGCACTGATTTTAAAAATTTTAATTTTTTGACTCACAAAAAACGACGACCTATAGTATGGAAAATTTCATGAAAAATCAACATTTTAAAAAATCGACTTTTTTTGTTTAAAATCATAGAACAGCTCTAAAATAAGACAAATAAATGATTGAAAGAACATTTTCGCATTTAAGTCAAATTATTTTTGCAAAAAAATCTTTGTTATTTAATTAACTTCCGTTTTTAATAAAAAGACGTCATTTTTACTTTTGAGAACATCTGTTGAAAAAGTCATGAATTTTTTCATGGAAAGTATTTATTTACAGTAGCATTGTGTATTTTGAATCCAAATTTTAGATTTGAATGAGAGTAAAACATTTTTTTTAAATTTTCAAATTTTCACAAATAACTGAAAATTATTAAAACTCGATTATCGGTTATAAAATTTATTTTTTCTAGTAACAAATATTATTTTTGTTCGAAAATGATTATCTTTAACTGAAATAATCGATTTCTAACAAAAAATATTGACTTGCACTGATTTTTAAAATTTTCATTTTTTAACCAAAAAAAACGACGACCTATAGTATGGAAAATTTCATGAAAAATCGACTATTTAAAAAATCGACTTTTTTCATCTAAAATCATAAATCAGCTCTAAAATAAGATAAATCAATGATTAAAATAACATTTTCACACAAAAACCGAATTATTTTTACAAAAAATTTGAATTAGTAATTTAGCTACTATTTCAAACAAAAAAGACATTATTTTCATTTTTAAATGCATTTATTAAAAAAATCGTGAATTTATTGCTGAAATTATTTATTTACAGTAGAATTATGAGATGCAAATTCAAATTTTACATTTCAGTAAGTGTAAAATATTTTTTTACAATTTTCATAAAAAACTGAAAATTGTTAAAAGTCAACTATCGGCTATAAAAATTATGTTTTCTAATAACAAATATTATTTTTGCTCAAAAATTATTGTTTTCTACTAAAATAATCTATTTATCATAAAAAAAATATTTGCAGTAATTTTTCAAATTTTCGATTTTTGATCTTAAATAAAAAATAATGATCAGAAAATTTGCATAAGAATTGATTTTTCTATAAAATCAAATAGTAATGAAAATTGAAATACAATAGTATTTTAAAATTTCATCTAGAAAAAATAGTCGCATGTTTTCACTGATCAATACCAATAAACATAGATTCTGATTTTTTTTCATTCTTGCAAAATCCACTTTCCCAATTTCTATTATTCTTATTAATTAACTGTAGGATAGAGATTTTCTAGTTTATATTTAAATTATTTTTTAAAAAATAACAATTATAATATTTTTTTTAAAGAAATCTTTTCATTTACTGTTTCTAAAACAGAACATATTAATACTACTCACTTCTCAGAAAATATTTAGTTCTATATTTTATTTCAATATGGCTTTAATAATCACGAGAATTCATATTTTTCCATTTGATTTCAATTCATCATAACATCTTCAGATCATAATTTCCACGAATCCATAAAAAAAATAACAGGAAATATTTTTAATTGTTGTTTTTACATCGAATATCTGAAAAACATAATTCCAGAGAAATTATTATATTTCAATATTATAAATAATAAATATTTACCTACATATACACACTATTAAACATACTCGTATACTCATCAGTAAAAAAACTATCGAATGATATCAAATTACTTCAATAGCCACACCTTTTCCTAATAATTGGCATAGGAATTCATTAATTGTAGCTTTTAGTTATATTTTACACATATAACATTTTATGTATTCTTTTTTAATTAAATATAGTATTTTTTACATATACCACATACGTTGTCTCTTTGACTAATTATCGTTCCATTTAATTATTCTCCGACTTATCATAACTATAGTATTGTTAATTAACAATAATTCACTTCGAATTGCGCAAGTTAAATATATAAACATTTATATATTAATGTTATGTAATAATCAGCTGGCGCACACACATTCTATGATATATATGTAGAATATATCAAACACATCTATCTTACACAATAACGACGTTTACTTTAGTAAATTACGCAAATAAATACACGCGCTCGTTTAATATTGTATTTGCTTATAAATAACACAGTATAGGAGAAATATTCAACATTAGACTATACGACAATAGCAGTATATATCTTCGTACCATCGGAATTATTAATATTTAGTAGATATATTTTATTAGAAATTTGATTACGCTTCTCTATGTGCTCGAATAAATAAATTATATTTTGGATTGTACATACAGCGAAATTCGTTTCGTATCAGTTAATGAATTACATAAAGTGTATTTGGAAGAGAAACGTTGAATAATTTATTGTTTTTTCAATGATTATCATTATTATAATACTCTTATTCGTTTCAGACTTAAGTTCGTTGTTCGTAACTCCGATTCGCGTTGTATGTAATTTCGACAGAAAGTTTGATTTATGCTTAGAATTTATAATTAATTCGATACGAGTAGAAAAAAAATGTTTATAAAGTTGTGTTTGTACGCGTTGATGGAAACTTTGTTAAAGCATTTGTGAATACAAAATATATATTCGTGTAGATAACGTGTTAAAAATTCATAACAAATAGCTGATCTTCTCTCCAACATTTTTCAAGTTAGTTAGTCAAGTTTACTTCTGACGGATCAGTTTAATTATTCAGTAATGTTAAGTATTGTCTCAATTCACATTTTATAATTCTCTCTTCCTCTTATATACATACAAATATACGAGTATATATATATATATATATATATATATATATCATTAACAAATTTTCTTTCCACTGCTGAATAAAGACTTTTACCAAATTTTCCTTTTCAATCTACTCAATGTCTTTCTCTTTCAGTCTATTGCAATAAATTTCCTTATATCTCTATCATATTTATTCATGGAACTTTTCTTAGTCTTACATATCCAAATTCTTGATCAATAATTTTCCTTGTCCATCAGTAGAATCCTCTTCTTGCTGTATTATTGGCCTATATAATACATAATGGCCTAAATGAAACTAAATTTTAGACATACATTTATATATCATATTCTTCAGTCTTATTTTGGCCACCCATTATCAACAATTTTTTTTTATATCTAGATGAGAACCTTCCAAAATTTTTCACTTTAACTAGTCCAGTGCCTTTTACACGAACACGAACACATGTATATAAGAAAAGAGAGAGAGAAATATTATATGAGCCAAAAATCACTTTTATTTCAAAAATTCATAATATTATTTCTTATATTTTTTTAATTTTTTCTATAAATAAAATTTAACTCAAAAAGTTTATAATGAATAAGTACACACCTTATTATGATGCGAAAAATGTAAAAATTTTCTTTAGACGTAATTGCTTAATTATTTAAACTTAGAGACAATTTACAGTCAAAAGAAATCATAAAGTGACTTTTAGTTCAGCTTATATATATATATATATAGATATATATATATATATATATATATATATATGTACATAATAATTACTTAGTCTTTTTAATAATAAAAAAATGTCAGTAATAATTTTAAAATTCATTTTACTACCTAATATAATTCTGTATACTTTTCTGATGATGAAATGAATTTATGAAAGTAATCAGTTGTACGTTGCAAAATTCCTACGTACATTAATTGATAACAGTTTTTATAACTCGTTTTTATAGCTTTTAATTTAAAAAAATATTGTTAAATCTGTTGTTAAACTTCTATTAAATTAATTATCTTTTTTTAAATTCCATTTGTCTACAATATCATCACAGTACACTCAGTTTTATAGTTGGAAAATTATTGCAGAAATGTAAATATGAACATTTATATTTAATGCTTTTTTAGTTTTATGCATTAAAATCCAATTGTTATTTTTGATTACTATTTAAAAAAATAATTATCTGTTAATCTCCTAAAATAATAGTGAATTAAATGAAAAACTGGATTAAGAAAAATTAAAAAATGTATGTGTATAAAATTTTACTGAATATAATAAAACAGAAATTGTATGAAGCCACAACAATATTTATTCTTTGAACATTACAATTTTAAGAAGCATGGAAGTTTTTCCAAACTAAATATGATTAAGTAAACACTGACGCTACAGAATAATCCGATGTTCGTTACAAAGGAATTTTAAAACGATTTATTTTTTTATCAAACATACGTGACATGTACTCCGATGCAACTTTGACAACTAGAAATTTCTATCTACAGTTATTGCAGCCACGTCGATCTTACTTCACAACAAACCGCTGAACAAGACCGCACGTGTAAGCACTTGTTACTACGTGGCAGGGTGCAACAGCGAAACGTGCACGTGCCTGTCGACTTAGAAGCTTTGTCGGGGAAGTCAATTCGAATGACTTTTTTACACAAACACGTAACCTCTAGAAGATTTTGATAAAGAAAAAATATACCGCGTTCGTCGTGCCTGACTCCTTTTTATGGAATTTATACTCATGTGAAAATTACCAGAAAAAAATATATATAATCTACTTTTATATTTATTTCTTTCAAAAAAATAAAAATCATCAATAATAAAAGCAGTGATTTAATTCAAGAAATAAACAGCTTTATTTTGTTTTCTTTAAATTTTCTAAAATTAAATATCATATTCAATCATAAAATATTTTATATAAATGCAAGTATACGAGAGTAAAAAAATATATTCAACATTCTATTGAATTTGAAAAATGTAATTAAATAATAAATTATTTAATAAATAGTCAAATTATAAACTAACTACTAAAAACTATTAAATTATTAAAAGAAGAAAATAAATAAATGATATTTTTTTATTAAAAAAAATCCTGTTTTAGAATAAATTATAAAAAAAAAATTAAAATAAATTATATAATTAATGGACAACTTTTTATAAGTAATTTTCTGATCTTGGAATAATTGCCTAATAATTACTGCGGTATTTTGTTCTAGATGTATTCTTTATTGAGTAGGTGGTTTATATATAAATCGAATATTACAAATAAGAGATAGCATCCTTGTCTTCCTTCCTGATTCATGTGTATTGATTGTGTTTTCTCATCAAAATCATTTCCAATTACAAAAACGAAATATGTATAAACTTTCAATACTTGTGTTATATATTTTGGAAACTTTTTCCTCTTCAATAAACTGAAAATATCAAAAAGAACACAAAAATGGCATTTTTAGGAAATATTCCAATCAAAATTTGTACGGAAAATGTTTTCTTAGAACAAGAATCATACTTTAAATACTGGAATGCGATGTAACGTACGATTGCATCCAAAACTTTAATAATAAGATGGCGACATTTTTAAAAAACGTGTGGAATAATTAATGGAATTAAAAAAAACGATGCATGAAAGAAACCCAATTAAATTTTGATTAATTAATGGATATACCTATTTTACTATATTGGAGTGGAAACGAATTTTAGGAAATAAAATTCAATCTAGGAATTAAAATTCCTGAGATTAATAAAGGGGTATAAATAGAATAAGAAACATCAGGAAAAACACTTTCAAAATGAAAGACCCAATTGATGAATATCGAATAAAATTGCATGAATGTGTAATAATAATGGATGATAGTTGCTTACTCAAAAAAATTCTACGTTAAAACTCAAAAATAACTTTTAGTACGGGGCGTTGTAGAAGAAAATGAATCGTTGAATCACAACAGGTCAAAAGGCTTAATTCACGAAATTAACGACGACAATAAATATAATTTTCAATCATTATGTATATATATATATATATATATATATATAATTTTTTTTCTGAATTTTATTCTATTTCAATTTTGAAAATAGAAATCGAAATTAAAAATAATAAAAGCAATTTTTAGAAAGATATTTGAATTATTGAAGAACATATTTTCTTTCAACTTTCTAAAAATAAAAATTATATAATATTTTATATAATTTCAAATGCACTTTTGGAATTAAAATCAAAAAAAATGTTATACTTCGAAATTAATTAATTTAACACTGATAAACGATAGTTAAGAAAAAAAACTAATTCACGTTCTTGTGTTTAATTCTTAAAATAAAATTCTTTTTGTATTACATTTTCCATTAAAGTACGGTTAAAAAATAAATAATTTACGGTGTTAAATATTATTTAATCGCGTAATTCTTTTCTAGTGTTTAAGTATTATTAATAAAACAATTGTTAAACATCATAAATATTATATTTTCATCTAACAACATGTCTGTTGCTTATATTTCATTTTATCTGAATTTTTTAGAAATAATAATTGAGAACATTTCATATAAATATTTTAATATTTCCCCATTCTAACGTGAATTCTTTAATCTCTCGAAATATTCATATTATTTATATATAAAATTAAAATCCGTACATAAAATATATAAATTTTAATTAAACATTTTTTCAGCTTCGTCGAAAACTTTTGATATCGATCAAAAGTTTCTTTTTAATATATCCCTATAAACATACAAATACTCTTAAATGAATCCAGACAAATAAAAAGATCAAATTTAAATAATGATATAAATATTTGAATCTACAAAAGAGCAACAATACGACTCAGATATTAGATATTATAATTTGTATAAATTTTAATTAAAAAATATTTACTTTGTTATGAGTGAAACTTTGTTTGAAACAAGAGAAAATAGATAAGAAATGTTAAAATAATTCAACTGTGAATATAAATTACGAGAACAGAACGGAGAAGAAAAAACGTATTAATTTTATCACGTGTTAATCTGAAAACAATGTTGGTGAAGTTCGGAAAAGTTTTTTTTGTTCCAAGAACGAATACGACTATATAGATTTAAACAGCTTCAATTTGAAATAAATCTTTTATGGAGAATGCAAGAGAGCAATGAATATTTATGTTCGAAGTTTTAAACTAACTTCAAGTGCACTTTGGCAATGTAGTATCACAATGAAAATTGGCTCTGATCAACAGCAGCAAGAACTTAGTAATGAATTCAATATCCAATTATAAAGTTTATAGTTTTTTATGTATAACTAGCTTCATTAACAGTGTTGTGTTGAAGTTTTAAGTTAAAAATAATAACAACAAAAAACTTGAAAGAAAGCCTTAATTATTTTAGTAAAAAAACGTGATATTTGATTTCATAATTATATCTATAAATATATTTGAATGAAAATAGACTGTAATTAGAGTTTGTTTAATCGAATATATTTTCATAGAAAAGTACATTAAGTTTATTAAACAAATAATATAATTCATAGATTCAAAGATAACAAATTTTATATTTACAAAAAGCACAGAGGTTGAGATAAAATAAATTTCTGTCTACTTATCCGTAAATTTCATTCCGACCGATAAACTCCAAATGGGACATTAAAAATGAAGGAAGTTTTGCAGTAAATAACGAGAATTAGTCACAAGTCCACGATAATTTTACGAATTTAATGTTTTATAAGTTATAGAAGGACATTTTTTCAGTAAACAAATCAGTGCGTCGAAATTAATGAAGCAAATTTATTACATATTTTAAAGTAGATGGTTTTTATACAGCTTTGTTATTTTTGCAAAATTCTATAAAATACGAAAATCATAAAAAATAAATTTTAAAGTTTCATTTGATGAATATATATTTAATTTTAGATTGTTTTCGAAGAATTGAATAATTGTTTATTTTTTAATCTGAAAAAGGAAACACAGATATGTGAATAAAATCAAGTACAAAATTGATAAAAAAATAAAACTAATTTATTTACTTAGATTACAAAAACGATACGACTATTGAATTACAATTAACATTCTGTTCGTCAACAATACGATTCGTTCGGACACGACGCTGAGTTCTCTATCTCGTCGATTACTTCTTGTAACCTCTGTGCGCTGCATAGCGGTGTATCGACTACGACAGTTTCGTTAAACTTCTTGTGATCGACCACGTACTTCTGTACTGTCGAGTCAAACTGTACGCATTCGACGAAACGATGACCCCATAATATATCAGTCGAAAGATAAGACGTTTTCAGTTGAGAAATTTGAGCTGTTGTTTCGGAACTTCCTGTACACGTGACTATTATTTCGAATCTACAAAGTTTATAGAACTTTATTGGATGTACATACTGATACACATTTACGCATATATATATATATATATATATATATATATATATATATAAATGTGTTAAACAGAATAACCCAAATGAACATAAACCAAGAACAAATATTATTCTACAAATATCCCTTATTTGTTTTCGGAAAGTTATTATTACACACAGAGTAATCCCATTAAAGCTACACATCAATTAGCAATTATTGGTTTAATCAAATTTACAATTTTAAGAAATGTATATATATATATATATATATATATATATATATATATATATTCAATTTATGATTTCCATGAATTTGTAATTATTATTTCTCTGAAAAGTGTTTGAATTGTTATTTGTCAATAATATTTTAAAATAATTACAAAATTAAAATAAGAACAATTTTATAAAATTATAGCTGTTTTCTTCTATTTCTCTATAATTAAAAATTTAATTTTTTTAATTAAAACCTTGAAGATCATTTTTTTATTATATATTTTTTCGATTGCTCATAATTGGATCGATATTTTTGTACTTTTCTGTAATCAATCAACTTTCAGATAAATTGACACTAAATTTTTAAACAAATTTTCTAGTAACGTTTTTAAACCGCATAATGTTCTTTAATACATAAAAATGATTTTTTTTGTATTTATTTGTTTAAATAATACTGTATTTTTTATAAATTTTAATATTTTCTATTTAAATCATTAAATAATTTAAAAATTAAAAACTTTACAAAATATCCAAAAAATATAATAAAAAAAATAAAAAAATTACATATTAAAAACAATTCATAGCTCTTAGAACTCATATTTAAATCCAAAGAAAAATCTCAAAGGTTCAATATCCATCTATCTACCTGATGATGGTCTTAGGACCGAAATCAGTTATTAAAAAAAATATATTATCAATGACTAAACGATAAAAATAAGAAAAATTATTTTCAATTATAATTTCAAATAATTACCAAATGTTTTAATAGAAACTTTTAATTAGTTAACACTATTTAAATAGTTAATGTTGTAAAACGTTTTTTTTATGAACAAATAATATTATTTGTGAAAATTAAACTTTTAACTCTGTTAAATTAAAAAAGAATTGATAATACTAGAAAATATAAACAAACATTATGTATTTATATGTATATAATATTGAAACATATTTAAAAAAATATCTGTGGAAAACCCAAACGCGTAACTTAATAATGGAAAAAGTTTTTTCAATGAATAATATTATTTGTAATAATTAACATTTAACTGTATATGAAATTAAAGAAAAAACTGTTACTAGCAGAAAATATAAACATCCACTGAAATATTTATATAAAGTTCAAAAACAATATTTGCTGAAACAATAGTAAAAAAATATTTATGGAAAAATCAGGAGCGTGACATTATAATTAAGCAAAAAAATATTTTAATAAAAAATCATACCTACGTGCCAAAAATGATAAAATAAAATAGAAATCAAGTACTAACGAAGAATTTTAAAAGTACTTTCGTTAAATTATTCAACATTTAACATTACGATTAATTGAACATGATAAAAAAAATGAATATGTATTAGAAATGAAGCATTAAATATAAATACTGTAATTATATATAATTTAGATCAAAATATATTTTTTTAAAAAAATTAGTAATCCTTTACATCGTTCAATTTTATACAGACTTTATATTTAAATAAAATCTAAAATAATTCATAGTATTAAGCTTTGAAAACAATAACATTTACAACAAAATACTCAATTAGTAAAAAAGTAAACAGTAAGTCTTTAATTAACTTTTTTTATAAAATCTTGTACAGTTGATTCATTTTATAAAAAAACGATCATGCAGTACAATTTACTAGTAGATAAATGTTCATCCCTCAAGGCATAAACGTTTTCGATACTAAAGTAAACTTTATTCCTTAATGTTGAAATTACTGATTTCTTTAGTGAATGTCCTCAAGAAAAAAAATAGAAATTAAAGACTTGTCTCTTACTAAAACGTCTGTCATCTGATTTTATGCTCCGAGAAAATATGCTCATAATTATTATTGTATATAAAATAGTTGAGTAATTTTCAACAATAATATTTTAAATTAATATAAAGTACATTCTGGTATTCTCTGAAGTGTATAAAATCCGTACAGAAGGAATCTGCAATGCTAAATCCTTTCGTTAGATGTTAAACGTCGACTTTCACAAAAAAGAACCACACTCGGAATTCATAAATTTATATAATGTAAAAGAAATAACATACAAATCCTTGTTTTATAAATATCGTATCAAAATTCATACTACAAGACTCTCTACAAGATATTTTTTTGAAGTTTCGCCGTCGCATATGTCTCATAAAAAGTTGCAGCTGTTTCGTAAAAGTTTCGAAGCTCTGATTCTAAAAGTCTTCGCAAGTAAGAGACATACTTAAGTTCTTTGTAACAGACGTAGTTTAAGCCATAACGCGCTCTAGGTACTTTTTGATATGAATAAAAATGAGCCGAAACTTTTGTCAGACTTTATTATTCTGCTTGAAATGTACTTATCATTCGACTGTAAGCATTTAGTACGATGTAACAAGGAAACGAGATATATTGCGCGGCGTCTACTTTATGTCACGCATTTCGAATGCTTTCACTTTCTTTTCACGGGTTAAATTTTTACGTCATTCGTTGAAATATATTTTTCTGAAACATGGAAAACTTTCTTATCAATGTTTTAATTTTATTTCAAAGTACACTTTGTTACAATACTTTTTATAAAACCTTCTCGACCTACATTCATATTTAAAATTTATAACTTTCAAGATATACGAATATACACATTTATATATATATATATATATATATATATATATATATATATATATATATATATATATATATATATGAGTATATCAGAGAGAAAACAAAAATTGCAAATATTACAACAAAAGTGAAGAGTTTGAAATGGAATAAGCAGGTCATAAGCAACAAGAAAAACCCTTGGATAGCAAGAAAAATTTTTGATTGGAAACCTAGATATAAGAAAACTCATTAAGATAACCATAGATAGATGAGATAGAGACAAGAAAATTCTTCAGTATGGCTTGAAAAAGAAAGCCATTGAATCGCTTAAAATGAAAAGTTTTGGCAGAGGCCTT
>CP092089.1:45350125-45460125 GCA_029203775.1 Neoneuromus ignobilis
AAATCGGAAACTTAATCAAGTTAAAAGTACCTAGTATGAACAACGTAATGTTTTAAAAAAATGTGATCTTCGGCCACGAATGCACGTTTGCCGGGAAACTACAGTATAAAAAGTCTACAAAAACAAACATTGGATTTTTTTCCAGGTTTATGCGAACGTTGATAAGGTATATATATATATATATATATATATATATATATATATATATATATATAGCGTTTCCTGTAGTATTCCAGACTTGTCAGTTGATAAAGTGAATTAACAACTCTGTCTACTGGGACGCAAAACTGTCAAGTTGAGCTTTTAGAAGACCAACACGGGTTCATTCGCGTGCTATGTCAACTAAAAGTGATCAAACATCTTCAGTAACTCTGTAATATATATTTACCTAAAGTTTATTTACTTGACCAATTGAACTTGTCTGTTAATTAAGACTGTAATTTATAGCTATTAAGTATTTTATTTCACGTCAATATTTACATTATTTAAAATAAATAATCGGTTGCGAGAAATATATATATAATTAAATGAAGATCTATTTGTACTACGAAGAACATTAGGTTAGGTAAATACTACGAGGATTTATATTTCAATCTATTTTTTTATTAAATTTGAACATGAAATTTTATATACATAAGTGTTATTATTAAACCCAGAAAAGAATTAATTTTTCAGTTTTAAAATCAATCATTTTATTCTGACTGGATCGAAAGGAAAATAAGGAAAAGCAATATCTGTTAAAGAAATTTATGTTATATTATAATTTTGTAATCATTATTTAAAGATAAATTAATATAATAAAAAATAAATATTATAAAAAATAGTTTTTCACATTTCTGTGAAAAAATGTGCTAAACGACTTTTAAAAAAAATAAAAATAATATATTTTAAATGTTTCATCAAGAATAATTATTTTTTTATAAAAATTAAATTATATACGAATAAAAAAATTAAATTTCTTGATAAACTATTTTCTTGTTTTAGTTTCACTGTTATGATAAAATTTTCTTTGAAACGTAATTTAAAAGTTCTATTAATTTATATAATTAACGAAAAACTTTAGACAAGATAGATATTATTAACTTATTATGATGTAGTGTTTTAATTTGTTATATAAAATCTATTATATTATCAATTACATTTTTATTAATTTTAATAAATTTATTTTCATATCAATAAACTGTATAGTATTTAGAATAATTTCACAACAGTCCATTATATAGGATTTTCCAATAAAAATGTTAGAAATTTGACAGTTGTTGTCATCCATGTTTGAATTTTTTTCAAACTCATTTTGACAATTCAACTCAGTATAATTTTGAAAATTATCATGGAACTTCTAACATTTCAACATTGTTTAAAAATTGTAAAAACTTCAATAGACTTATTGAAATAAAAGTTTAATGAGTCCATTATTTCACGAAATGGATTCATCAATTGGCAACCAAAATCATGTGATCTAACTCGATTGGATTATTTCTGTGGAGTTATGTGAAATTTTTAGTTTATGCTATACTAATAAAAGCTTTAAAAATAAACATTGAATGTGTATTTTATGAAATTGGACCACAATAATGTGAAATAGTGACTAAAAATTGGACTAAATGAATATACTATGTCAAGAATTAATGCCATAGAATATTCTTAAAAATAATAATAAAAAAAAACTAATTAATTAAATACATTTTGTTTTATTTCCATTTAAACTTCTGAAGCACTTATTGGAAAATCCTATATTTCATAAAATCCAAAATACAGTACTACAGAATTTACTTTTTCCATTCTTAAACTATCACAAAACAAATTTTATTCGTTGCTGAAACAAGATTTTTTTAAATGACATTTTATTCATCAATAAAAGTTAATCTTACTAACAACTTAAAATACAACATATAGTAATTCTCAGACATTAAGAAATCCTATAAAACACTATGTAATAAAAGTGTGTTTACCGCAAAACGAAAGTACAATAAACTGTTTGATAGTGACACTATATATGAATATATAAAATTCCCGAAGAAATAACTATATATGATATTATAAAATCATAAAACGAGAATTACCGACATTAACGACGGTTGTAAAAAGCACTAATGAAATCCTGCTTATGGATTCCGTATTTCCACGACGAATAAGTTCTTATTTTATGATACATTTATTACAAATCGTATTATTTTTATTATTCTATTTAAAATATTTCTTTTAAATTATGTATAAGTAAACTATAAAAAGTTGATATTACCAAAGCTTTTTTGCTGAAGCGACTCATGCTGATTTTTCGTTTCGGACGGATCATTTTTGCATAAACTACGCCTACCATTGCGCCGTGAACTCCAACACCGAGAAGAATCTGTACACTCATCAAAAAGACTATTTCGGGACAATCTTCGTTAATGAAACGAGATCCATAGCCGATTGTTGTCTATAAAAAAGAAAATAACAGATGAAATTAATAATTTTATTTTTAAAAAAATATCAGTAAAGCTTGAGAAGAAAATCTTTTAAATGAATCTTTTTTATTATCTTAACGATGTAACTTTTATAAAATCTATCTGTTCACGTTTGAAATCTATTAGTGAAAAATTCAACCAGTCTGTGAATATTACGTGTGAAAAAACTAAATAAAAATAAAAATTGAAAACTCTTACATTATCCCATGTGAAAAAGAAAAACGTTATAAGAACAAATTGTAGAATAGTTGGTCAGACGTACAAAAAACGACTGCTGTGTTATATATATTTTTTTGTCTGAAAGCTTTGTGAGCTGTGTTTCACTCAATTTTATTATAAGTTCAAACCACTTGTCTTGTATGTGGTACATGATGTTTTACGAAATAGTTCCGAGATTGTTTCTCAAAAAGTACGAAAATATATAACAGTTATATTTTATATTTGAAGTTTGATATCACACTGTCGTAAACAAGACGAAGTCACAAAAACTATTGTTGCATAAAACTCGCCGGTAACTAAATGTAAAACTTTTGATATTCGATAAAGTTCTCAAGCGGGTAGATACGAAGTAGGGTGATATATATACATACATATATACATATATATATACATACATATATACATATATATATATATATATATATATATATATATTATGTGCGAGAATCTTTATCAAAAACTTAACATTTTAAAAAGTTCCATCGTTACAATAACTAAGTTTACACTGCAGTGAACGTAAAGTAATGATAATATTAATTGTAACAAACGACAAGATTTATTATTTATGTCGCGGACGTGGTTCGCTTCATTATTTTTTTAATTCACAGTTGAACTGGTTCTCTTAAACAAATATTCTTTTTGCATGAAATCCAAATAAAAAGTATATAAAATATTAAAACAAACAACCGTATATTGACATTAACTTGTTTCGCTTAATATTTTTTTATTTTGATTACAAAACCGTACAAACTCAAATATTCAAATTTTTATTAGTAAATTTTTCAAAAAAAAAATACATTACGTTTATTTCGATGAAAAATACCCGTATTTGATTTAATTTCTTTATTTATTTATTTTTGTAATTGTTTAAATTTTTTATATTGTTTTAAGTAGATTTTTAAAATAGACAAAAAAATATTTCAATTTTCAATAATCAAAACACTATTTATATAAAAATTATATTAAAAGTCAATAAAATTATTCAATTAATATCAATTTGAATATTTATATTAATTTATTAACTATTTATTTATTAATTTATTTTTATCATATATATTTAAAAAAATAATTAACCAGAAAAATTAGATTCGGTCGATTTTTTAAAAAAATGAAAAATGATTAAGAACTTTGTTAACAACTAAACTATATCAAATACTTCATTTATTACAATGAATAAGATTTTTTGTTGTTTGTTTTCTAGTGCTTTAATAGCAAAAATAAAAGTGGGTGCTGCACAAATTAACTAATAACTTCAAATTGAAACACCACAAAGTATATTAGAGTATATACCAGAATGTATATTTATAGTATAAATAAATTTCATTGAAAATTGTAAATAAATCATTGCTTGCATAAAAATAAATAATTTTTTGTTATAACAGAAAATAATTTTAAAAAGTGCTGAAAATTTATGTTGCTCCAAAATGTATATCAAAATTATTTTTATTTTTTAAAAAAAAATATTTGTGATAAATGAACAGCAGTTAACAATAAATCATTTCTTATTCCTTTATAAACTAGAGTAAAATAATTACAGCTAAATTATATTACAATAAAATCATATATTAAAATTTAACCATAGAATAGAAAATATTAATAAAAAAAAGGTAAAGTACTTCTGCTATACGACAACCCTTGACCCGTCACATAACCAACAACCATAAATTCAAATCATTATAAAACCCAACAAAATGAAAAAAATGAAACTGTACAATTTTCCTTTTCCTTCAATGTAGATATTTTACAGATTTTTCGAGAACTATTTACTTGTAAAAAATATTTAAAAATCATGTAGATGTAAAAACGAACAAAATTAAAAAAAACTAATTAATTTTAAAATCTGGTATTTTATAAATTGAGGTTTATTTTTGTGACTATTTGTTTTGAAATAGCATAGAATTTATTTTCGCTCAAATGAATTACCACCCCCAATACCTAGATTTTATAATAACACTCTGATGATAATATCGCTATCGAAATACGAATTAGCTTATTATTGTTATAAATGAACAAAGCAAACAATAAATTTTTACTGAACATTTTTGGATATCTTGTAGTGTTAAGAATGATAAATTATTTGTTTATATTTCTATTATTTTCCAATTTGGAAAAATAATAATAACTCGGAGACGATTTTTTGACTAAATAGAGTTTTGGAGAAAAATCTGTAAAACTTTGTATTTCTTTTTTCTAGATATTTTATCCACGAATTTTATAATTTTTAATAAAAATATTTCTCCATAGTAAGATAAATATATTTGAAAATCTAAGAACTTTTAAATATTGTAAGAAATTTATAAGATCTAAAATATACTTTAAAGAATACAATATAAATTGTCATAGAATAAAATATTTGTATTATCGTCTAGTTTTGTAAAAAAAACCATGAAGAATTTTGAATAAAATAAAATTTGCTTTGATGAAAATATAACATCTCTGGAGAAATAAAATCGGAGTGAATATAAAATCTAATTCACACACATAAATATATATATATATAAGGTTTTTCAATAAAAACGTCAGAACTTTGATAGCTGATAGCAGCCATATTTAAATTTTTTTAAGCTCATTCAGTTTCAGTTCAGTATAGTTTGATAAATTATCATGAAACGTTTTACACTTCAACAACGTTTAGAAATTGTAAAATTTCAATAAACTTATTGAAACAAAAGTTTAATGAGTTCATTATTTCACGAAATGGACTTATCAATTGGCCATCAAGATCATGTGATCTAACTCCATTTGATTATTTTCTGTGAGATTATCTGAAATCATCGGTTTATTCTGATAGACCATAAACAACTAAAGCATTGAAAATAAACATTGAACGTATAATTTATGAAATTGAATTACAATTATGTACAAGAGTGACTAAAATTGGCATTTAGATGTTAGTAGTCCTCAAATCGCGATGCACCACAATTTATGGGCGTACCTAGGGGACTAAAATTAGACTAAACGAATGCACTATGTCAAGTAAAATCGTGATGGTCATATGAGTGAAATTGTATTCCATCATTAATGGCATGGAATATGCTTAAAAATAAAAATATAAATACTAATTAATTAAATACTTTTTTTTACATTTAAACTTCTGAAGAGCTTGTTAGAAACCCCTATATATTATATTTATATATATATATATATATATATATAACATTCGAAAAAAGTATTTTCAAACACCGTTCCACTGAATATACTAATCAGTTATATCGGTAATCTTTTATTCAACAGTATATACTAATGTATCCATAAAATATAATTTTTTGTATATATTTTTGTTTATTTGGTTATATATATACATGAATGAAAATGTACAAAAATAGAACAAGGAAATAATTTCTATCAATGTTAATATCACAACTATGTAGCAACAATCGACCCACATTATTTGTTCTGCTTGTCTATAGATTTAACGTCAAACTTATCAGTAAACACGCTCGTAAAAATGACTATTCTAGATGGAGTCAACATGTCGATAGTAATTTGGACTACGTTCTAATCCATAAAACATTTAATAAAGACATATTCGAAAAGGAGAATGTTCCACATATATATATATATATATATATATATATATATATATATATATATATATATATATGAAATCTTTATGAACAATTCATTCAAAAAATACATAAGACTTTTCGACATAATAAAATACTAAATATACTGAGTACATGCAATGTTGCAATTTATGTATATATACGTACATAAAGTTGTTCACAATGGAGTTGTGAAAGATTGTGAGCGATTGGTTATATTAAGTTCAATGATTGAACTCGATGTACACGCAAATGTGACATAAAAAATAAAAAAAGTATGCACGTTACATACGTTATATTTTTGTGATAAAACCTTCATGTCGTTTCTGTGAATATCACCAGTTTTCTTTGAAAAATATGATTTTATATGAAAATTTCACTCCATATGCTATATATAAAATTATAGTCAAAAAATAGAAGCATTATGTTCTATATATAATAAGATAAATGTATTAAAATAAATTATTTATCAATATGGAGAATAATTATTAAAAATAATTAATGAAATTGAATATTAATTAATTGAATACAAATTTAATATTTAAATAACTACTTAATTCTTAAAATAAATTGTTTCAATATGAATCGATTTAAATAATTATCTATGTCTTATTTATTTATCTAATGAATAAATATAAATTTTCTAAATTTAAGTTTCTAAACAAATTAGTGACACTAACACTTATTTATAACTTCAGGATTTTCTACAAAATGTAACCATCAGAATAAAAAATAGCCTAAAATCACATACATTCAAAAATAAAGAGAAAATTAAACAAAATTTACTAATTACACTCTATTACAATATTTTAAAACTCTTAAAGAAATGCATATAAAGTAACTATAACAGTCAGATCAATAAATTGATACAGGATGAGAATATTTCAAATTATATATATTTAAATAATTTCAAATATCTGCATTTATTTTTATAATCCCATCGGAAAATTGTTTAATCAGTTTAATTATATACATATATATATATATATATATAATATATATATATATATAAAATATCTATATACACATTTTTGTTTACTAGTAATTCATTATATATATTTTTTTAAAAAACAGAAAAAAAAATAACATTTAATCTTTTGAAAATAATTTTACAGTTGATTTATATTGGAAATATTTGAAATGTCAGTTCAATTAACTGTAGATAAATACTTTCAAATGCTGTAAACATATGTATATTAAATAAAATATTTAGTTTTATATGAATTTATAGTTAACAGGAATATTAAAAATAAATAAATAATAAAATAAAAATGATTTTTCAATAAATATAATACAGAATTTTTAGTTTTACATATTATTTTATATATCTATTTTTTTTTTCAAAAACATATTTTTACTCAACATTATATTGAACTTTTTGATTCTTTTTGTAATTTTATATAATTTTTCAATTATTTCTTTGGATTTAATATTTTATATAAAGTTTTTGATATATTTTTCAATTTATTATTTCAATGAAATTTTCTAAAATATTTTTCTTTATTTTTTAAATTTGTAGAGATTCTTTCTATTTTAATCATATTTATTAAAAAGAATTTCTAAAGTTAAACTTTTAATAAATTTAATAAAGTATTTTTCATAATTTTATATTTCTATTAAATTTTTTGAATTACTTTTATCGATTTTAAAATTCAATTGAATTTTTTGAAATACTGTTATCAAGTTTATATTTCAAAGCAATTATTTTGAAAACATTTTTTATATTTTGTTTTATCCACATTATTAAAATATCTTGTTCATTGTATTTCACTCAATTTTTTGAAATATTTTTCTCGATTTTTGATTTTTATCAGTTTTTTTTAAAAACAAATCTTCATATAATTATCAATTTGACAAAATACGTTTTTATTTTATATTTTTATCAATCTTTCTGATTTGTTCGAATTAATATTTTTCTCTTTTTATAGTTTTATTTATTTTAAAATTCTGTACTCTTAAAAATGAAAAATATTTATATTTAAATTAATGAACTGTTAAAAAATATTAAGTAAATTTTGCAACAATAAATTTTCTTTATTTCTACTTCAATCTGTATATATGTTTGTAATATATATATATATATATATATATATATATATATATATATATATATATATATTGAACTAAAGGTGGACATAATTAGTGTTGTAAACGTAGACCCACTACAAAAGAACAGACCGAAATGTTATTTCTCTATTCAACTTTAACGAGCAATAAACCAACAGTTAAACTCATTATAACGTAGTAAAGCGAGCCCATAAGGGGAAAAAAGCACAGATGTATACGTCAAGCAGCAAATTAACATTGAATCGAACAAACCGTAACGTACCTGCGTTTCGACCGCCAATAAAAAGAAGCCGATAAAAGTTTTCGTGCCGTTAATACATGTACGTCGATCGTTATCGTCGACATCGTCCAAATCACCGTGCGAATGCGCCGCAATTGTGAACATCGTCGCGAAGAACAACCAGTTGACGACATAACTGAACGAGAACACCATCAAAATACACCTCCATCTGCTGTTTATCAACGTGTTGACCAAATCTTTCAAATACTTGACACTACGCATCGGGTCATGGTTGATGAGGATCGTGTTCACTTTACCATGTTTCACTAAAATTCGTCGTTCGGTTGGACGTCGATTTCCACGAAATTCGGCACGCCTAAAATATATCAGTTACAATAAGAGAAATATCTATGAAACAAATATTACTATTTTCAGGAACCAGACATGAGATGATATTTAACCTTAATTTATAATAAAAATAAAAGTACAACTACAATTTTCTCGCGAAAAAAATATTTTAAATTTACACTAAATAATACAGGTATACAAAGAAAAATTATCTTAATTATCAAATTAATTTAAAAATCAATACAAGTAAAAGAAAAGAAATGTTTGTACGAAAAAATAAATAAGTTTAGTCATTAATAATCTACTTTGAACAAATAATAAATCAAATAATACAAATTTAATTACATATATATATATATATATCTATATATATATATATATATATATATATAGCATGTTTTTCTATTAATTAGAATAAAAATTGAATGGTACAAAATAAAGAAAATACACAATCTAATCTCAAATTATCCATTAAATTTACATACAATATTTTAATTTCGCCATATAAAAAAATAATCTTTTATTTAAGTACGTAGTAGTGTTTTAATCGGAAAACGTGATAACTCGTTAAAAAATACAAAACATTAAAAAAATTATACTAAAAGCTCACGTCACCTAATCTCATAAAATATGTGTTTTATTTTATTGATATAATTTTATAAACTTACTCAAATACTGCTTTCTACACAAAATTTTGAATATATATTTTTTATTCAGTTGAATATTTCTTTTTTTACATAAAAAAATGTTCAGTATTTTGAATTCAGTATATAAATAACTTATATAAAAATATAAGTAATTAGATGTATAATTCTTACATTGCAAAAAAATCTCGTGATGAGATGACATAAAGCTTCAACTTTATAAAATATTGTGGAATGAACAACTTCAAGTACAAAATTCAAAGATGCTTATTAATCATAACTGATTAATCTTAATTGATTAATCGAAAATATTAATTAATTTCATTTAGTTTAATTATAAATTATTTTTTTATTATCATAATTGCATATATTTTAATTAAGCTTTTAGATCTAACAAAAATTGAATTGATTATAATATAACCAAAAAAAGCTCATTAACTCATTTTCATAAAAAATCAGTATTTTTACTGTACAATTTTTATCAAGATATTTAAAAATTGTTTATAATTACTATTAATTGCTTTAGGTTTTCTTTATTTAATATCTTGCTACAAATAGTTTGAAAAGATCAATAATTACTTATTATATTCTAATAATACATATAGTTTGTTCAAATAATAAATAATATCTGAATAATTATAGTTTAATATTTATTTATTATTCTCTTTTTCACTTATATGTATTTCAGTATTCATGTTATCATCTTTTTACATGTTCTAAAAATTATGAAATCATTATTCAAATATGTAGAAGAAAATAAATAATTAAAATATATAAAATATAAAGTGATCTAAATAAGACTGAATAGTTCAGACATATATTTATTTCCTCACTATCCTTCAATCTCATTTAGGTCACTATATACATATATATATATATATATATATATATATATATATATATATATATGGAATATTTTATTAAAAATAAAGTTAAAAAATTGATTATTTTTATAAACACCAAACAATTAATTCCTAAAAATTACATTATAATGAAATTAACAAATATAAATTCTTTATATCTGAATTAGTTTCCTCCGATTATTCACTGAAAAGAATTGTTAAAGCGTTGAAAACTAAATGTTTACATATTTTTTGCTCGTTTTACATTTCTGTACTTAATTAGCGAAATACTTTTTAAACACACACACGCACATATATCTATATCACACATTTGTGTGTGTGTATATATGTTTAAATATATATATATATATATATATATATATATATATATATATATAGAGAGAGAGAGAGAGAGAGAGAGAGAAGGGATATATAGATAACTTTATTGTACTACTTTTCCATATTTTACAGTAATAAAATAATACAAGTCTGGATATATTAAAAACAGTGACATTTTGAATAAAATGTGTATAATTTAAATATATGTACATCTATATGTATTTTACATATTTCATATATATATATATATATATATATATATATATATATATATATATATATATATGTATGTAAAATAGATATGTTTATGTGAACATAAAAATACATACGTGAACACTTGTACATAACTGATTAATGTCATTAAAGGGCATGTTTTTCATGACATTTGTAATTGATGATATGAAAATCGTTAAAAATATCGCAGTGAAAAAAATCTGCACATATTTAAAAAAAGTACGTCCATATGCAGCACGCGCATAATTGTGTTCAACGTGATAAATTTTTTCGTTGTTGAAAAAGTTTTTCGCTAATAAAACTATTAAATATTAACAATGTAGAGAAATGCCTACGAGCAAAGGGAGGTAATTTTCAACTTATCACTTAATTCAGTTTAATATTTTAATTACGTTAATTATTCACAACGTTTAATGGTTCGTTTATGTGAACTACGGTTTTTTTGATAAAAGTTGATTTAATTAAAAGTTTATTTTGTTTATGCTCAGTTCAATTTGCTTAATTTATTTTATTTTGAAACTTTTTCGGATGCGTAAGGTTTTGAATGTTTTTCCTATTTTCATAATACTGTAATATTTTTTATGTTTGTTAAATAACTAAATAATTTATTTAAACATATATATATATATATATATATATATATGTATATAAAATAACATTTTTAACAAATACTAAAATGTATAGATATTTATAGAATTTTCAAATAGAAACATCACTTAAATACATACTAGTTATTTGTTAAACAGATAAAAAAATGAATCCCTGTTCAAATAATAAAATGTATCTTCTTTAAAAAAATTCCATTTTATGATATTTAAAAGTAATAATTCATTACGTTACTAAAAACACTTTATTTTAATAATACAAGTCAATTTTTTATTATTGATTTTACTTGAAGAAAATTTATATAAAATTTATAATTATGTAAATATTATTTTAAAATGTCTATACAGTTTATTTAAAATATATCAAATATATATTAAAAGTCCATATGAAAAAGTTTAATTGAAAACTCGAACATACAATTTATTTTTCGGAATATTTCTTTTACTTTTTTCAATCTTCTAATTATTGTCAATTATTTATTATATAGTACTTTATGTATTTGATTTATTGTGTACTTTATTATTTAATGTATTTTTAAAAAGGTTTTTTCAGAGCAAACATTTTTTAAATTTTAAATCATTCGTATACACACACACACACACACACACACATATATATATATATATATATATATATATATATATATTATAAATTTTAGAAACAAAGTTATATAACTTTTTTATAAACTATTATTTACAGTTAATAGAAATATGTCATTATTAAAAATATTTATATTGTAGTATTTTTTCTGTATTAAAAATATTTCTTCAATTTTTATCTCAACAAATGAACTTTGTTTTACTTTGAACAAACCGTATAGACATAAAATTCCAAAAAGTAAAATTATCTTTATTCTGTTTATTTTCTTTAATTATTTTAAAGTCTTCATGCTCTTACACGGAGTTTAAAAAGACATCAGTGTAACACAATGTCCGTATTTAAAAATACATTTCATCAATTTTAAACATAATTTATTCTATGCATAATTGAACAGGAATTCGTTCATTATTTTAATAATGATCACCATTATATAATTTTAACATGAAATTGCTCCTAAGTGCCATATTAGACAACGAAGTAATTAAAAACTGTACCGATAAAATCACAGATGCTATTAACTGCCAATTAATGAATAACTTAATAATCTTCTATAATATAATGTTTTATTTACGACACATCAAATCAATAACTTTGTTAATTTATAGGGTAAACATTTCAATTTCATTATTACTTTTAAGAAATGAAATTTATTTAAACATTAAAATATTTATATAAGTTTTTATATATAATAATATACACATATATTTTTTTAAACAAAAATCAACATTTGTAAAAATTACATCTTATTATATTTAATAAAAAAATATGAATAAATAATTAACTAATTTAAAAATAATTAACAAATATAAATCTATTTTTTTGCTTATTATTTTAATTATTACTGTATGTGAAAATAATAATTAAACACTAGAAAATATATTATGTGTGTAAATAATATTAATTATATTTTATAGTATAATTATTGACATTTTTAATTTTACTTTACGATGCTATTACAAAATCATAATTTTATATAATTAATTTTATTTGTACGTAAAATTATATTTAATTAATTAAGTTGATTGCTGACAGATTTATTTTTTCATTAAAAAAATATATGTTTGATGATTTTCTTTCAAATTCAACTTATCTAATAGTTCAATTTTATTATTTTTTAAAAAATAATAATTCTCAATTTTACATGTTAAAATAACAAGATAATTTTAATATCTAAATCAAATTATTTTTTATACATTCAATATAATTTTAAATAAATATATTTACATGCAATATCTAAATTAAAAATAATAATACTAATGATATCTTTTTATTTTCAGGTATGAAAAAATACTAACCGGTGTGATGGATGTCTTTTCGTTAAATAAATAGGAAGTTCGCATTCCTCTTGAGTTCTGATGACATCACTTATACTTCTGAATAAAATCGGTGGCTTCCTTCGTTGCGGATTATCATTAGGTTCATCAGTTGAAACTATATCGTACATGTGATTCATTTTATCTGTATTTTGTTCGAACACACACAATTTCAATATATGTATTAAAAAAATCAACTAATAACGTTCATGCTTTTTCGAACACTAATTATTATTTCAATGTCTTTCCATTTTCTCGAACTTAAATATTTTTTTTAATAATAAATTTTACACAAAACTTATTTTTTTTATAACGAATATGTAATAAATAAAAACATATATATATATATATATATGAAAATTAGTCCTTTATGTAAAAATAAAAATCAAATACTGCCTAATTACAACTTGAAAAATAATATAATTCCCAAAATAATTATTCGTATCTTCATAAATTATATGTATCTATCAACAATTATATATATATATATATATATATATATATATATATATAAAGCGTAATCATTCAAATATCAGTATATATGCTTGAAATATAGAAAAAAATAATGAATAGTAGAATTAAATTCGAATATTTTTAAATTACAATTTTCAAGACAAAAGTATACTTTATAATTTTTTTTAATTTCTTTTTTAAAAAAATAAGTAGCACAAAAGTCACGTGTCTCATCAAAAATCGAAAAGTTACAACGTTTGTATACAATAAAATATTTTTTTAGATAAACATTATATATTGTTGAAGCAAATATACTGATATTTGATAAAAAGATCTGACAACAACATCGTTATGTAAAAAAAGCTAAAATTGTCATATTTGAATATATGTACATAATAGATCTTTTTTACTAAAGACATGTCGTATTTCTCAAAAATATATATACTCAAAGTAATTCTTATAGATAGTATACACTTTTATATGGAAACAATAAGTAATAATGTTACATAATGTAAGATGTGTAAAAAAATATTGGATTCGATAATCGAATATTTTAGTGAAATAAATTGAATGTAATTATAACTTATTAAAGTGTAAGCTTTTATAATCAATCTATATATATATATATATATATATATATATATATATATATATATATATATATATATAATAGAAATTAAATTAAAATAGACGGTTGTTTCTTCTTAAATTTTGAATCATTATAAAATAGAATTACTTTTAAAAACGTGTCTAAATCATACTGTAATTTTTTAATTGCGTTAAATAAAAAAGTCTACATTTAAGTAATTTCTGCATAATATATTATTTTGTGCAGATGAATTATTTATTAGTCAAAGTGCTATATTTTGTATATGTCTAATTTTTTATTAACTTCACATTTAAATCGTACTTACGTTGAAATAATCACAGTGAGAGGAGGCATGATTTGTTTTTTTACAATTTCTCTCTCTCTCTCTATGTATATATATATATATATATATATATATATATATATATATATAATGAGAAAAAGAATAATTAATAAAACTGCATTAATAAAGGAATAAAAATCTGATAAAATTGAATAAACAGATATTTTAATTTGAGGGAACAAATTTGACATTTTTTAATGTTAATAATATTACTTATCTTAATCTTTTAATGTCTTTCTGAAAAATAATTAAACAATTCTGAATTTATTTTTATCTAGCCGCAAATAATTTATATAAAAATCTTATAATTAATTTGTTCACATTGTTAAACTCTCATTCATTCTATCATTCTTATCTAAAATCAACTGGTAAAATGAAAATAGAAAAATAAGGTTGTTAATTAAGATTGAAGAATAATTTTAATTATTTTATGGTTATTGCATACATATATAGTTCATTGAAAATCAGACATAAAGCTTCAAACGACTATTGTAATTAACATAGATTTCTATCAAATTTCCAATCTGTCGACATATTCAAATTCCACAAAACTGTCCAATATCAAAATCCATCAGAGTACATTCTGTAGTTTTCGATCTAACACATATGGATAACTAGACGTACGGGCATGACCTAGTTAATGTACGCTCGTTTTATGCAAGGAACGTGTAATAAACTTATCAAACAAGCATTTCTTTGACGTTATCATCAACACTTGCTATACCAGAATACATAATCACTTAATGCACTTTAAACTTTGCATACATAAATATGCATATATTAATATATATATATGACAGATTTCATAAATTTCGATATATATCTATTTAAATTTTAGCTTTAATCACACTACTGTCCTTAAAATTTCGTAAAATGTTATCAAAAGTTCATCTGTTAAAAATGTTTAGTAAAAAGAATTACAATCAGTAATTTAAATCATACTCAAGAATTTTTTTAAATATATAGTTAATTCAGTTTTGATACTTGGAAACAAATTCATTTTAATGAAATGAAAAAATAAACCTACAGAATATTTTTTTAAAAAATAATATTATTTTTAAATTAACTTCTTAATTATTTCATGTTTCGTAATGTAATTTTATTTTTTGAATTCAATATTTCCATCAGAAACAAAATGTCATTTTTATTTTTAATCTACATCAACACTGTTTATATTTACTTGTTTACTTTTCCCAGAAGTTATTTAACTTGTCAGTGTTGTTTGATTATCTTATTATAACTTTTACGATAAAAATAATTTCAAGTAATTTAATAACTCATTATTTAACGTTGAACACGAAACATCGAATTAACATCTTAAATCCGTTGTTGACTTTCAAAAACTTCATTCATTAACTTATTAATTGATTAACATTTTGTTTACAAGTTTTTTTTACGATCCTAGCAGTAAAAAAATATTTTATTATCAACGTAACAGAAAATAAGAAAAACCCGTATAAGAAATCCAAACGATAAAAACTTTTATACTCATAATTAAGAAGAAACAACACGAAAATGATATTTCCGTTCAAATTGTCTTCGCCCGCATATCACCGTTATCAAAAAGTGTTTCGTGTAACGGAAACGCCAACTCCGAGAATGCGTATCAACGGAACGACAGAACCTATCGACCCTTCGTCATCAATGGGCGGTCAGAGATTTAGCGGCCAAAACTCCAGAGACTGACATAGTGTGCCGTCGGGCGAACCACAGGTACGACAGAACTTAAAACCCCTGAATAAACGAACGTTACTGCAGTCAAACCACAGTATAGATACACATCAGTACGTTGAGACAATAGTCTCATTCTGATGTTTTGTAATGCCGTGAAAGCTCTTTATCTTTAACGTTTATGTCGTTTGAAATGGAAGCTTTTACGCTCAACAACAAAACAATATGTATATTTTTCGCTGTACACGTAACCGTGATGTTTTTAACCGTTTTGTATAATTTTATTGCCTGTTTAAGTATAATTACTCTTTTTAATCTCCTTAAGAGTTTCGTTCTTAAATACCGATTGTCTTCAAATTCTTTCTCTCGTTTAATTCGTGGTCTGTATGAACATTTTTATTTGAAAAAGTAAAATAATCAATACTCATATCATACGAAAAAAATCGAAAATACTATATAATTTTATTAATAGAAAAATATTCGTAAATAAATAAAAAAATAATCCATTTTTTAAAAAGACAATTAACAAATTTAAATCTTTATTAAAGTTAAAAATTGACTATAACTTTTACAATATATAAACGTTGATTCCTTTAGATATATATTTCTGATTATTTCACAAATTTGTTCATCAAAAATAATATTAAAAATTTCTTAGTTAACTATTTAAATTAACGAATAAACGAACTGAATTCCTTGTCAATAAAAATAAGTATAATAAATCTATAATTAAACCAAACAATATTTTTAACAAAAAACTTGTTTCCATTGTAAGTATAATAAATTAACTACTGATTAATTATCAAACTAATTTTCATTCATATTTTTAAAAAAAACTTTATACATCTACCATATTGTAAAATGTTATTGTTTGAAAACTTTCAAGTATATAACGAGCAAAATCTTATATTTTTAATTACATGAAGAGATTTAATTATATATTATTTTATAAAGTTCCTACTTTCTGATTTTTCGCTTTAATATATATGTATATATATAGAGAGTGAAGAAATAAAAATAGTAGACATTTTAGAAAGTAAATTATTATATTTGAAAAAATTTTCAATCCTAATTTGTATTTAAAAATAGTTTAATACAATTATCTTCGAAAACTATTTGATTACATATAATATTTATTAAAATAATTACTTGAAGCTTCTATATATTTTACATTTAATTTTTTTTACTTAGTTTTAATAAATACATTTTTATAAATTTGTTGTTTTTAAAATACGATATTTTTTATTATAATCGTCTTCAGAAATGACTTCTTTATAATTATTTTATTTTAGTTAGATATTTATTATAAATAATATTTTAGAATAAAAATTGTCTCAAAAAATATCTTTTTTAGTTTTATCATTAAAGTTGATTCTAATAACATTTTTTTAAAAAAAACAAGAGTATGATAAAAAAAATTAATTAAATTAAAAATTGTGTGTTTACATAGTCTGTTCTATTACTCTAATTGTATTTTTCTATGATCGATTTGAGACCTCATTCCATTATCAAATGTAGAAAAAAATGACAATATTTTAAGACCAAAACCAATTGTAGAGAAATGCAAAAAAAATAATCCAGTAAAAAAACAATACAATAATGAGATTGAAATAAAAAAGTAATTTTATATTTAAATTTAAACATGAAAGAAACTTAATAATTTTTTTTGAAAAAATACTTTTTTTAAAAAAAAATTAAGATAATTTCTTTTGAAGAAATTTAAAATAATTTAAATTTTAATGTTTATAATTAAAATAATTTTATTTGAAAATATCATTAGATATTTATTTCGTTATTATCATTAATTGTATTAAAAATAATATATTCTATTATAGTAAAATTTCAAAATCCACATAGAAACATTCATTCATAATATATATATATATATATATATATATATATATATATATATATATATATATATCCTATATTAGTAATTTACATAAAATATATTTTAACAAAAATTACTCAAATTTGACTAATATTTTATTTTCCTTCTAAAATTTAGCCTAATTAAAAAAAATAATTGATATAAATGAAAGTTTTTAGTTTATACACTAAATATTTAAACTCTTTTTGACCACAAAATCAACGAAAGAACATTGCAAATAAACTCATTAATAATTATTTAAACGCATTGAACATTCAAAATTTATATTAATAATTTTGTAAAGAATTATCAATTAAATTGATAATCTGTTTTCAAATAGAATAAATACTTTATTGAACTGTATTTAAAAAAATAAATATGTTTTAAATAAAACTCTGAGTTCTCTTATGAATATTTTAGGAATCAATACATTTTTTAAACATTATTGATGAATAAGGATTTTTAGAAAATTGTTCATTTATTAGGTGGTTGATATTCATATTATTTATATGTGTAATTATATATATATATATATATATATATATATATATATATGTATATGTATATATTTATGTGTGTTTGTGTACATATAAATTAATAATTACGACAATATACATATTGTTTGAAAAACATTCCCGTTTCAAATAAACGTTAAAGTCGACGTACTGTAATATATGTACTGTGGTCGCAGTGACAACCGAAAGGTCGACTCCTGCGAGGACAAGCTTTGCGGTTAACGGCCGTCATCGTAGTTCCTGCTACCAAAGCTGCAGTGCGCTCTAGCGTACTCTGACATAACCGAACTCTCTTGAGGAATATATAACTGTTTTGTCTGTTTTTGTCGACGACTGATTTTAAAGCTACTCGTAAAGCTGTTCACAAGTGTGACTGAAACAGTGACAAACGGAAACATATGTAAGTGTTTTATTTAGTTGCTGTTTTTTCCATCGCGGATATATTGAATATTCATTATGGCCATTATGTACGCATAAAAATATAAATACACATTTACTATACATATACATATACATTATATATATATATATATATATATATATATATATATATATATATATATATATATATATGGAATAACGTGTTATTTTTTTATTAAAAAAATAAGTCATGCATCAAGGAGTTAAATGAAAAATTTCAAAAGTATATGAAAAATGTATATATATATATATATATATATATATATATATATATATATATATATATACATATATATATATATATACATTTTTCATTTAACTCCTTGATGCATGATTTATTTTTTTAATAAAAAAATAACAGGTTATTCCACATTTATAAATAATAAATATTAAGTGTTTTCAAAACATAAATATTTCATATTCTTCTCTTCAAACGTTGACATTTCTCATTTAAATTTGATTTATTTAATTTTTTTTTTAAATAGATTTTAAATTTTTAAATAATAAATATTGTTTTTAAAACAAATATTTCATATTTTTATTTCAAACGTTGACATCTTTCACTTGGTACATAATTTTATAAAAAAAATAATATATTCATCCATATTTTTAAATAATAAATATTATACATTTTTTTAACAGAACATATGATTTTGTTTATACTAGGAATTTTAGTTCAAGTAAATGTTTCTTGTTCGTAATTTCATAATTTGTATTATTAATGAGATATAATAGAAAAATGAGTTAAATTAATTTTTTTATAAAAACAATGTTATTAATTATTCCATTATTTTTTTACATATAAAATTTTCTAAAATTTGTCTTAGTTTCATTAATTATTAATTAATGTTGAAAATTATATTACCGGATATGATTTAAATCCAAAGAATTATGTTATATATATATATATATATATATATATATATTATATTTTTAATATATATATATATACTTAATATTCTTATTTTCAAATATTGACATTTCTCATTTAACTTCTTTTATAAAAATAATAACAGATTATTGTACACTTGTAGATAATAAATATTATAAGTTTTTAAAATATAAAATATGATTTTATTCAAACTGTAAATTTCGATTCAATTAAATACTACTTTTTCGTAATTTCATATTTCATATCATTTATAAAATATAATAAAAAAAATGAATTATTTTTTCTATAGAAATAACGTTATTAATTATTCCATTATTTTTTTATATATTAAATTTCCTAAAATTTGTCTCATTTTCATTAATTATTTATTGATTCTGAAAATTAGATCATGTTTTCAAAGATTGACATTTCTCATTTAACCCCTTGATGATTTTTTTTAAAAAAATAACAGATTATTTTACATTTTTGATAAAAGTATTATAACTTTTTAAGACATAAAATACTTTGTTTAAACTATGAACTTCGGTTCAATTAAACACTACTCGTTCGTAATTTCACATAGTTCATGTTATAATATTAATAAGATATAATTGAAAAGAATGAGTTAAAATTAATTTTTCATAAAAACAACATTAATAATTATTCCATTATTTTTTTACATATTAAATTTTCTAAAATTTGTCTCAGTTTCATTATTTATTAATAATGAAATTGAGTTTACCAGATATGATTTCAATTTAATAAATTGTGTTATTTATATATATATATATATATATATATATATATATATATTTGTTGTAATTATAAATATTATATTAATGGATATATATATATATATATATATATATATATATATATATATATATATATATATATATATATATATATATATATATATATATAACCTTTTAATATATTAAACTATTGGCAGACGTCTGTTAGAACATCAAGCAATTAAACTCATAACTCATATTACATCAAACTATTTATTTCACGAATCAATGAATATCACTAGGATCTGAAACATTTTAAAGCCCCTTAGCGTATCGTTTCACACGATTGGTTAGACTAATTCGAAAGTGCTAAAATCAAAGACGTTTTCTAGTTTCCAACTCGGTTGTATGAATTTTTATTCATATAATATTTCACAAACGACATCACTTTTCACATCAATTTCAATTTATTCAGCAATAAATAATTATATTATAGTATTCTTAAAAAAATTGTGTTTTTTTCTAAATTTATTTATATTTCATTTTAAACAATCCAAATACAATTAAAATTCAATTTAATTCGATTTTTTGTTTATAAATCCTTATTATGACTTCTATATTATTTTCCTTAAATGTTCATAATTAAATTGATAAGTTTTTTAGTAATAAAATATAAAGTCAGTAGCATGAGAGTAAATACACAAAAGAGGAAACAAATCGAAACAGTAAAAAATAAAAGCATTTAGAATAATAGTTACAAAAGGAGAACTAACTACAAAATTAACTATAAAATTTTTAAATATTTTAAATTATTAATAATATTTTTTGAAATATTTTGTATAAAATAAATGTTTCAAAATGTATTGGAACTTTTATATATATATATATATATATATATATATATATATATATATATATATATATATATATATATTGTATTAAAATATAAATAATTAATATGTAAATAGAAATGAGTAAGAAAAAAGAACAGTTTCATTTGTAACTTGTAACTATAAAAAAATAAAAAAAGATACATAAAATCGATAACTGCTTTTGAATAATCTCATTTAATAATGCATATTTACAAAATTTTAAGTACCCATTTTATTAATTCATAAAAATAAATAACTGATTTGTTCAAATGTTGAATGAATATGTAATTATTATTCAGTTAAAAAAATATATTTATTTTTATAAACATTGAGAAGAATATTTATATGCATAATGGAAAGATTCTGTTAGATGTAAGTATTGTTAAATTTTATGACTGTAAGATATTTTGAGAATCAGAACATAAATAAAATCCAGTAAGAAAAAAGAACAGTTTCATTTGTAACTTGTACTATAATAAAATAGGAGAAGTACATAAAAGACGATAAATTATATTTAAATATTATTTAAAAACGCATATTTACGAAATTCTACGTATCTATTTTATTGGTTAATGAAAATGAGTAATGAATTTGCTTAAGTGTTGAACGAATATTAAATTATTTTGCAATTAAAAAAATACATTTATTTTTGTATTATACATTGATTATATATATATATATATATATATATATATATATATATATATATATATATATGAATAATGAAAATATTCTGTTAGACATAAGTATTGTTAAATTTTATGAATGTAAAGATATTTTGTACACATTGTAAGATGAATGGATCGTTGATAAATATTCGTATGTTGTACATATATGTTTAAGGAATACGTTTTCAGTTACACTTGACTAATGTTTATAATATTTGTAATTAACATCGCATTGGAACACGGAATGTTATAATAAAAATCATATAAGACATTAGATATATCTTAAACATTCCATCGCCTGTGTCTCTCTTTCGTATGTGGTGTTTATTGCAACGAAGAACGATACATTTATAATAAACGTATGTATAAATATTTATCGTTGCCATTGTATTTGAAGAAAAAAATCGAAATAAACTATCTGTATAGAAAATGAACACAATGTATTTTCATTCATATTTATTTATTTTTTTATAACTCAAAACAATCAAAAATTGACGTATTTGAAAACAAATTACTTTTATTGCTGTGCATATTTATATAAAATTTATTTTTTGGACAATACTTCATTATGAAATAATAAATCATTGTTTGAATTATTATTTGGTAATTTGTAATATTTTTATAACTAATATTTAAACAATAAGAGTGTATATAACAATAACATAGCAGGTAAGTTAATTATTTATTCAATTATAATTTAAGCCCCTTACCTTATACTCTCTTATTAATCAAATTTAATGCTTACAGTAAATATAATAACTGATATTCTAACAAGAAGTGACTTTCAATAATACGAGTTGATTTGGAACGATATTCATAATATGGGAACAAATACACGTAAACACATTCGTAGCGATTATTTAGAACGTTTGATAATTAATTTGGACTAAAATATGAACACAAAAGCAATGTTGTACCTTTGAATACTCACAGAGAATAATACAAACAGGACAAAACGTTTTGTTGTGCTGAAAATAGCATTGGAAAGTCGTATTATAATGTTGAAATGTTTAACTCAATATTAAAATAATAACAATCGTGGAATTATAACCAAGAATGAAACTTGTATAAAATAAATCCTATTTCTTTCATAATTTTAAACTTGAAAATATTCGTAAATAAGAAATTTGAATATATATTTCTTTAAATGACCATTATTTTAGTTTAAAAAAAATATTTAAATGCCATTAAGCATTGATTTTTATACTAGATCATTACGAATACTTTTGAATATTTTTTTTAAAAAAGTTTTTCTATATTCACTCTACTTTACTATTTATATTTTTCATAATTAAAAATAAATTTCATAGTCAGTAAACATGTAATAAGTGTAAAAAATAAAAGTAATAATAATTTATCTTCAATATTAATATAGATATGAACTTATCAAAATAAAACTTTGTAAATACACAATTTTATCAATATGTTGAATATTTTTCAAATTCAGATAAAAATAAACAGCATATCATAAGTACGAGTACATATAATAATGATCTAAAAAAATAATTCCATCTTTTTTGTATAAAATGAATAGATTTAACATACATTTTTAACTTACAGTTCAAATATTTATTTGATTTAAAACGAAAATATTTTTATAAAAAAATCTCACAACTGCAGACTCAATTAGAAACGTAAATATAGACTTAGTTATTTTAATTACAACGAATAGTTAAAGCAAGTTTTATTATTTTAAAAGTTTTAATGAAAATACTTCTCAAACCAGAATCACGAATTATAAATACATTTTTTTAAATATTAAAAAATTAAATTGTTTTTTTTAATGATAAAAATAAATAGATTTCGTAATAGACAAAAAATTAACTTCGTTAACAAATTTAAATTTCAGAAAATTGAACTACAAAGTTCTTTAATTAAAATTTAATAAATATCATCGAATAAAATTATATTTAAGTAAAAAAATAACTTTAGATTTCTATACAAAGAAATCACTATTCCTAATTTATAGAATTTTATCAGTGTTTATTATTTCTTCTTCACTTTTTTACTAATATGCATTTCGATGACAATATTAACTTCAACACAAATATATAGAATTTGATTTTTTTTAAAAAAATAAAAAAATATGTCATGCTCTAAAAAAGCTAATTTTACTATCATAATTGAGTAATTATTGAACAGTGAAGATAATTTTGTTATCAAATTTAAATAAATATTGGAAATATGTAATATTCCGAACAATGAACTCTTCAAGGAAAATGAAGTAGTTACAATACAGAAATATATTATTAATTTCATTTTATTTTTTGAAAAATAATATTTAATAAATAATTTTAAATTTACGAAATATTAATTAATGTAAAAGAATTATCGCATAAAATATTACATATAAAAAAAATCAACTTAAGGTATTATTATAATGGAATAACAATTACATATGACCATGTATTCTAAGAATAATTATGAATAATTTAAACTAGAAAATTATATCTCATCTTTTCTATTCTCTAAATGCATATATTGTGTTATTTATTGTACTTTCTTGTAAATTTCTTAGAAGGAAAATATAATACAAATATCATAAAAGTTAACAATATATTTATACTTAAATTTGAAACAAAATTCTACTCACAAGGATTTAAAACACTAACAGAAAAATAATAAAAATAATAGAACGTAAAATATATTGTAATTAATTGGAAATATTTATTTCGATTTTTAATTCAAGCTGTAATTTCAGTAAATAACAATTAAAATAGTCGACAACCAAGAAATATACTTTTATACATGTACATTATTTTTGTCTTACTACTGATGTATTGTACGCTTCGTTGAAAAACGAGTGATTAACCTTGCAAAACTTGTCTGTGAACAACATAAACAAATAAAACAAATGTCACTTTTCGATTAAAAAAATATATTCGCACTGGTAAGTATTCAAATGAGTCAAAAACACAACAAAGATAGATTAAACATAACATAAATGCGCTGTTAGATGCCGCCACATTCACAGTTAATTCATTGTTCGTGTGACTTAGTAGGTCGCGGTCACAGAACTATACTACACTTACTAGGTTAGGAATAAAACAGACCAGGTGCTACACACGTCCAACACATGAGAATAAAACGAATCAAAAATATATTTTCAATACAATTCGATCAATTAACTGAACAATAAACTTTCACTGACGCTGTGTCACACCGATACTCGTCACAGTACCATCAACACAATTGGACACAGTAGTTTAATACATTAAATATGCATTCACATGGTAAAAAAAATGTATAAAAATTTTTATTTATGAAGTGTAAGTGACTTAACATATCAACAAACTGATAAGTTCTGAGCCAGTGTTTCTAAACACTTATTATAAAGATTTACATAGTGTATGTAAATCAAGTAAATTGATTGTAGGTTGCAAGACGCCTCTCTCGGAATTGAATGTTATATTTTTAATGTTTATTTAATTCCCTTCTACACAATTTATCTATTTAACAGTATATAAAATCATATCCTTCTCTTTGTTGTTTTATTTTTTATTGGCAACCACTCATTTTTTATCTATTTGATAATGCAGAATGTAGGTAATATTTTACAAATGACAATGGTTCTTTTATCATATTTTACTATAACATTACAATGCTTAGTATGCTGTCGACGCTTATCTCATTTTATTCAGTATGTCTTCTATGTAAATATATTCATATAAATAATTATTTACATTTGTACAAATATTTTTGTAAATATATAAATTGATATAAAATTTTGCTCATCTTCTTAAAAGAAATAAATAAAGCAATACTATTAACACGATTAATAAATATAAATCGAAAAAAAAACAAATTATTTCCAAAACTAATTTATTAATAATTTTAACATAATATTTTACACGCAATTAATACACAAGTAATACCACATTCTGATAATGATAACATGAGATAATCACCAAAATTGCATCATAGAAAAAAATAATCGATTAGTAAATATTATTAAAAATATTGCTGTGTTGAAAAGATGATTCATTTATATTTTTAACGATTAATTTTTTCCATATAATACAATTGATATGCAAATAATAAAATTCTTATTAACTTTTGATAGTAAATTTTTGGTTCTTTGTAATTCAATTATAATCATACGACTATTTTTCTTATATAGGTATGTATATACAAAATAGAGCGTTATTCAACTAAATTTTTATTCTATTAAAATATTATTAAAAATATAATCATAATTTCTTAATCACAATTTTTTTTCAAAATCTATTGACTAAATTTCTATCTTATCAATCAACTGATTAAAAAATTGTCTAGTTTTTTTCTAAATAAAAAAATTATTACGCAAACATTTAGTCAGATAAAAGGTATAAAAAACTAATTAAAATCTCAAATTTTTCTTCTTCAGAAATGCATTTCTTGTTAACACTAGATACACCAACCGGTCAAAATGATCGATTTCAATATTTGCTCATAAGATTTGTACCGTAAATTTAATTTCAATTTTTTAATATCATTATGATAATTTTTATTTATATGTATATGACTAATATTATAAATCATTCCGTTTCCTACTTTCCTGTTTCTTAGATATGTATTTGGTACCATTTTGATCAGTTGATATACCAACTGGTCAAAATTTTACAGCCTGATTCTTATAATTTTACATCATTTTGTGGATTTTATTTTACATTTTTAGATATTCCTCTATATTTTATAAACTTACAGTGTTACCATGTAAAAAAGTACGACTTTCAATGGAATTAGTGGTTCAAGAAGAAACATAATCAAAGGTAAAGTTAGTAGCACTTTTTTTGATAATCAATAGGATTATTACAAACTATATCAAAACATGCACAGAATTTTAGGCTTCTCAAGTTCTTGGACAAAAATGGATTCTATCACGAGAAAAATTGAATTTATTTTTCACGATTTTATATGTACGAGGTGCTTATGAACTCAAAAACTTAAAATTGTCTTACTTGTGGTCTAGGTAATGGAGACCTGATTTTTTTAGAAAAACTATGAGTAGAAAAGATTTCATGATTATTTTACAATTTATCTGCTTCAATAAAAAAATGAGCGAAGTCGACGGCTAGAAAGCGATAAGTTTTCTTTCATTCTCAAACGTTTGGTTTCTGGTCCATTCGGTTCTCATTTTATCTCTATGTTTTATTCTAAACATACATCTTTCCATGCTCCATGTTATTTGGAGCCGCTGAATTATTCTAGCATTCAAGATCCATCTTTCATTGCTGTGTGTAAAAACAGGTAGGATACATTGATTATATATACATTATTTCAGATACATTCCATTCCCTATAATAATATTTATTTAAAACATCTCACATTGATGTCCCAATCATGAACATGAATTCACTAGTAACATTCTAAACACTGTATTCGAATTTCATACATGATTGGTATTTACATAAGGTGAATCGTGAAACGCAAAATAGATGAAAAGTTTTCCATCGGCACGTATGAATATATCAGAGTACTGTAGACATACATTTCAATCCAAACTAAAGCATCCAGTTTCTGTATGATCATATTCAGAAGTTAAATAAATGAGATAAATGTACGTACGTTAATAGTAGTTTCATGTACTAGTACTTTTCATGTAATTTAGTGATTAAACAAAATGTTTAATAATGTATTTTTGAATACAAATATTGCAGTTCTAGTTAGTTTTTATTTGAATTACTTTGTACATATTTTTTATGTTGTAACTACTGCAAATGTTAATTTATTACAAAAATTCTTTAAAAAAATATATGTACTTTTTAATCATCTTTAGCATTATTTTCATTTTTTTAATTATTTAACTCAATGTGATTGTTGCTAATTTTATAAATGTTTAAATATTGTATGATTTTTTTGTAATGAATATTTTTTTCATGATTTTATAGATGATATACATAAAAATATTATTATTTTAAATATCTAATTTTTAAGATACTCTTTTATAATAGTTTAATCATTACAAATAAATTCTGTTTCCAGTTAACAGTGTGTTTTAAATTAAAGTAGTGATTCTAATCAATGTTTTCCCTGAATAAATGATAAGTATGATAATACGATTTTAAATTTCGTTTCAATTAATAGCCCATCTATGAGTTACAAATGAAATAATTTCTTTTTATAAATGTGGATTTAATTTGAAATTTTTCATATTGTATACAATCATCGTTTCTTTGAAATCATTAAATAAAATTTTAAAATCTATTACAGTAGATTTTTTACCATAAATCGATTATTTTAATAAAGAATAATCATTTCAAATCGAAAATTATGTTCTTTTTTAGAAAATATTATTTGGTAGCCGAAAAAAAATTTTTTCGTCATTTTTATTTTTCTGTTTAAATTTGCAAAAATTCTAAAAAAATATTATTTCCTGTAAAATGTTTAATTTTAGTACAATATTCATCATGTGACTTAAAATGAACAATTTCTGTAGAAGAGTAGAAATTTTCTTCAACAAATACGCTTGAAAATTAGAATTATTGATTTTTGTTTGAAACAGTGGTTAATTAGCTCAATTAAGTTTTCTGCAAATATAATTAGTTTTATGTTCGAAAATACAATTTTAATCATTGATTCGTTTTACTTTAGAGCCAGTCTTTGATTTTAGAGGAAAAAAATCAATTTTCAAAAATGTTGATTTTTCATGAAATTTTGCATACTATAGGTCGTTGTTTTTTGGAGGCAAAAAAATGAACATTTTTAAATTCACTACAAATCGATATTTTTTATTAAAAATCGATTATTTAGATAGAAAATAATCATTTTCTGCTAAAAATAATATTTGATATTAGAAAAGTTGGTTTTGAGAGACAAAAAACTATTTTTGATTACTTTTCTTAATTTATTAAAATTTGAAAAATTATTAAAAACTGTTTACTCTTATCATAACATAAAATTTTAATGAAAATATATCGTGTTGTTTCGAATACATATTTTTAGAGAAAAAAATAGAAATTTATTTCTACAAATATGTTTGAAAATGAAAATTATAATTTTTTGCTTGAAACAGTAATTATTCGGCTTAATAAGGTTTTCTGTAAATATAATTAATATTATGTCCGAAAATGTGATTTTAATTATTAATTCGTTTCATTCTAGAACCAGTATTTGATTTTAGATAAAAAAAATCAATTTTCAAGAATGTTGATTTTTCATGAAATTTTGCATACTATAAGGTCGTTGTTTTTTGGAGGCAAAAAAATGAAAATTTTAAAATTCACTACAAATCGACATTTTTTATTAAAAATCGATTATTTAGATAGAAAATAATCATTTTCTGCTAAAAATAATATATGGTATTAGAAATTCGGTTTTGAGAGACAAAAAATTATTTTTGATTATTTTTCTCGGTAGATTAAAATTTGAAAAATTGTTAAAAAATATTTATTCTCATCAAAACATAAAATTTTGTTAAAAATATATCATTGTTGTTTCAAATAAGTATTTTCATCAAATAATATTGATTTTTTAAAGAAAGAGAATTGTTAATTGAAATACTATATTAACTAATTTTTAAATCCTATTTTTCTTTAAATAAAATTCATTCATTGTTTAAAAAACAAATTAGACCAAATATTTGATTATTAATTTACTTTATATCTTTACTTGAAATTCAAAAATTTGATAAACAAAATTATATTCCTCATAACCTTTAAAATATAAAAGTTCTATTCCAAGAAAATGTTTTAAATTAGATAATAAAAGAATTTTTATAAAAAAATCTTCATCGAAATGAAAATAATGAAATCTTGATTGAAACAATGAGTAATTAACTCTAAAAATGCATTTTTCATTATTAATTCATTTTATTCAATAGATATTTCTTGATTCTAAACCAAAAAATCAAATTTTCACAAAATTTCGCTTGCTATAATTTATCATTTTTCAAAAATTAAAAATTGATAATCCGAAACTTCTCTACAAGTCAATACAACCATTTTGTTCTAAAATACTTGCAATTATAACTGTCAGTTTTAATTAGGCTTTAATTTTTTAACAAATTTTTAGGAACCTTTTAACTGCAGTGATTTGATTAAACAATTCCAATGATTTGTACAATTGACCATTTCTCGTACTATTCTCTCTCCATTTCTCTCTCTCTCTTTCTCTATTACAATAATACTGTATCTCTGTAATATAATTCAAATTCACTCCATTTATTGATATGTATCATCATAACGTCACTGCAAACATGATGGGTATACTCGTATAATGCGATACCACAACAATGCGACAGCTAATAGTTGTCGCTTTTCTGTCACGCCTAAATATTCACAATTAGTTTGCAGTAGAATATTGTATTTATGTATGTATGTATGTATGTATATATATATATATATATATATATATATATATATATATGGATTGATAGGTTTTGTGCACAAATAACAATTTTAAATTATTATACATTAGGGTCAACCTATACATATACATTAGCTATATCTATTTGTAACTGAATTACAATTATGCGCTATAGTTATTATATACTATTGATGAAAATCATGATTAGTACGAATAATTAATTTATTAAATTACATTGTGATTGAAAGGATGAGATAAAATGGTGTTGTGTAACCGTATTTCAATTTAAAATGTTAACAAAGTATGTTAGTTTATGTTTAAAATCTATAATTATTTCTATGTAATAATTAATACTCTGTATTAATATATTTAAATTCTAAAATTAATATTTGAGCGTTTATATAAATATTTATATAACATTTTGATATATTTTTAGAAATAACTTTAAATTATACTGAATATCTGTGGATATATTTTTATAAAGAAATTTCATATGATGTAAAAAAATATTTTCAAAGATAAAAATAATACACTTTTACCAAAATAATATTCCTTATAAAGGAAATACGATAGACATTTATAACCGCAAATTATTTTAAACATTGTTTATTTTAAAATTATCTTCATTAAATGCCCACTAATTGATAAATATCCACACTAATTTAATAACATAATTTGATGTACATTAATTTGATAACATAATTCCTATTTCAATAGTAAATCCGTCATATTCAAACCACAAACACAAGTATGTTCTTTAAATTTCAATCTAATAATATTAAATATTTAACAATTACTGAATTGTTAAATAATTAAATACAATGACAATTCAAGTTCTTGCTATTTTTTTCTAAATATGCTATTTTTTAAATCATGATCTACTAAATTAACAATTATAAATAAATCTATTATAAAATGAATTAAAATTAGTTTTATAACGCTTATTTTTTCATTGAAATAAAAAAAATAAACAATTGTTCAATCGGTTAATCAAATCATACAAAAATTGAATACAAAACTTATCATATATCATTCTATTATAAAACTTGTCTGAGTATAGACGAAAACATTGAATAAACTTAATTATATTACTTAATTTTTCACAAATTTTGAAGAAAACAATTAACAAATCTTATTTATACGTGTAATTTGAACCAAACTGAAAAGGAATTCATAAACTAGAATAGAAATAATCGTAAATAACAAAACCCTCATTGTTTCCTTAACTATTTTCCATAACTGAAGTATTTGGGTTAATTTGCTATTGAATGTTTGTTCCATTACTTCGTTCACTACAAACTTGCACGTGTTTCAAATATATATAACATTCGGTGATGAATTTGGACACGAAATTCAATTTCATTTCTTTTCAATCAATATCCAGCGTGTGTTTTTAAAGCGCGTATAGTGTCTATCCCAGAATGAATTGTATAGTCGCAAATGGATATTGTATATTTTGACATTGTCGATATTATATATTGCCGAACTGGGGATAGTATTATTGGCTGGATATACTATACATCAATAAAATGTACAATATTTCCTTTTCGGAACAGTTATTCGAATTTATTTTATTATTTTACAGTCGTATTTAAACGTCTTCTGCGATTAGTTATATTTATTTATAAAGATTTTTACTAACACACATTTTAACATAATTTTCAAGAATTTTTGATATATGAATATTTTTCATATTAAATTAATTTGTTGTTAGTGCTTTAGAATGTAATTAAATAAATAAATGCAATATGCTTAAATTAAATAAAATCCTTAAGATTCTCTAGAATATCCAAAATTGCCAGTCAAACATATTAATTTATAACAATTATACATAAATATTTCATTTATAATGAAATGAATTAAATATTTCATTATTTAAATAATGAATTAGTTGAATATTTCATTTATAATGAAATGCTTTTCATTATAAATGAATTATTTAACATTTGTTATTTTTGTAGTTAATGACTAAAAAACTTGATAAAACACAAAAAAATCTTATTTTAAAAACTTGAATTTCAGATAGGTTTTAATTGAATATTTTCGTATTTCTCAAGTTTCTAAATGGTATTGAAATTCCTTTACCCTTTCCTATTAATTGATCAATTTCCTAACATAACATAAACAGTCACTTATTGAATTTGTAATTTTTTCAATATTTCCAATCTTTATTGCTCAAAACGTTAAATACTGTGAAAAACTCTAATTCTGTTTATTCATCTGTAACAAGAATAATTCATTATTTAACTTATTTACGAACAACGTCGAGGTCTAGACTGAAAGATAAATAAGGGTATATTTAAATATTTTTCAAAAATCAAACGACGCTTTCACATTCGCATATAGCCGTTGCTTTCAGCATAAGCTCCTAACTCCCGTTTTGTAATATATGTATATGTATGCGTACCCCGCATGCAGACTCCGAGAAAGTTTCAAAAAATTGCCAAAGCTTTACCGCAGACGTACACATTCACTCATACAGAATATATGTGCGCATATATGAACGTGTGTATGTATATTCACAGGCGGTTGATTGTAAAAAGAATATTTCGATGTTATATACTGTAACTCAAATATGAAATGTAACGTACATACATATATTCATATATATAGATTAGTCAACAGAGATCTGTTGAGATGAGCTTCCATATAAACATCGTTAACAATATACGATACATTAAATGGATTTTATTTTAAAACGAGAAGCAATTAAATTTTAAATAACAATAACATTGAATGTACGTTTTCTTTATTTCGTTTAATTCCTCTCTTCAATTATCATACAAGTTGTAAATATAACAAAACAAAACTTATTCTCTGAAACAGTTTTTTAAGAAAAATAAATTTATCTCTATTTACTTAAATAGTTAGACAATAAAAATATCCTCTGCTTCTACTTCACTGTTGAAAATATCTTTAGAAGTGTTGCTCTTGTCATGATTTTAAAATTTCTCATTGTTTCATACTTCATTTTCCACTGTAGCTAATTCACTTTTTACACAAATGAATTGCTCTTTATCTCTATAAAAATGTAGGGCTAGAAAATGGTTATTTTTTATTTTTATTTTAAGAAATAAATAAATTGACAAAATATTTTATTTTAAGAAATATCGTATAATACTGAGTCAAGTAATAAAATTAATATTTACACATATCTAAAATTGTTTTGAAATAAACAAATAATTTTTTTGATATAAATTCCAATCACTTATATAAAATAACAATCATTTAATCTTCACATTTGATATTTTTTGATTACTTCGTTATCTCAACAACATTTTCATTTATTTGTGACATGAAATGTCAATTAAACATTCATTATTTTCTATTTCTTCTTATCTTTATAGAACTTTAATAGTTCTTTATTTCTCATAATTATTTATTCCTTCAGTTTTCTTAAAATATCATCGCAGTTTAAAAATTTTATTGACTTTGTATAAATTTTCGTTCTTAAAATAAAAACATGCCACCATTCTATATATTTACTTCTCTATTCTGTTATCTTCACTCATAATAATAAAAAATAGCTATTTTCAGTTTTATTAACAATTTAAAAATACTCAATTTATTTTTTCATTATTGGTTTTAAATTATTACTTATTCATTTTATAAATGAAAAAAATTATAAAAATATTCAATCATTTATTGTTTATTTTATTTGTTAACGCATATTTCACCATTCATACTTTTATCAATAAAACTTAATGTTATAAATTTAATTTTTATCATTTTTAATTATACTTAAAAAACGTCTCCAATTCTCTTGATTTCTTTTCACAATTCTGTTTCATTATTTTATAGCTTTATATTCTCATTTTCACTAACAAAAAAGTAACAATTATAGGATTATCAGTAAATTAGCTTAAAATGTATTGGATAAAAATAAAAAGGTCAAAACCCCATGTCATACAATTTAAAATGAGACTTAGGATTAGAAAAGAATAGTAAATGATAATAAATAAATAAACGAATATTTCTGTTTCATTTGAGCCACTTTATATAATATATATTATTGAATGCACATTTTTATAAACGATGAGAAAATACTGTATAATTATTTCGAAAATTCAATTATTGAATAAACTTAATTATATTACGAATCATTTTCACAAATTTCATTTCATAACAATATAAATATATTCACCTTCATTGCCTTCCCTCACGAAGAAAACAAAACAAATGGATATTTTGTCTTATTTATACGTGTAATTTGAACCAAACTGAAAAGGAATTCAAATAAACTAGAATAGAAATAATCGTAAATAACAAAACCCTCAGTATTGCCGCTCTACTGGTTCTGTTTGTCTCTATCGTCGGTTTTTCGTTTTCCGTCTGTCGTCTCGTTCAAATGAATTTTCGCCGGAAACGACTGCAACTTACGAACGAAAGTGAATGTCGACAGATCAATTGATTTCGTTTGAATATAACAATTTGCAAAGTGCATTTTACGTCCCTATATGTTAATTTTTCAATCTGTACGGATCGATTCGTTCAAAACAAGTTAACACTAGATTTACGGAGCGAGTCAATTTGACTCATTTAAGATTTTATTGCTAAATATATATAGAAAACTTCAATATTATTTTTTAAAAACTTATGTTGGTTTTTAATGCCATAATGACAATTATACAAATATTAATTCATTCCCTCCGCTCTTCTCTTAATTTCGTATTTTCGAATGTGATATACCTATTTTTACGGTTATGAGTCAAATTGACTCAGTAAATGATTTTATAGTTATACATGAAATTTATGTCTTGTATAAAGAAATTTCGTAGCCATATTTAGGTTGTGGACTAAGAATCACCACAGACAATTTTTTTACAAGCTTTTCACTTGCAAAAAGTTACTTACAAAAAAAAACTACCTTGGTTGGCACTATGCGTGCAGACCGAAAATAATTAACTAAAATTGCGAAAGCTAAGAAAAATAAAATAACACGGTATTCTACAAAACTTTATAAATAGGAGAATTATTCTCTGACTGTTTATAAAAGGAAACTCGATAAAGAAGTTCTACTACTAAACTTAAACCATAAAAATGTAAGAATTGAAAAAAATAAAAAACGTGTAATGGAAACAATAACATTTTATAATAGTACCAAGTATGATGTGGATGTACTTGACCAATTGACCCGAAAAACTAGTATTAAAACAGGTTCTCGCAGATGGCCTCTACAAGTTTTCTATAATATCTTAGACTTAGCAGCTATCAATGCTTGAATCTTATATAAAGAAGCCACTCAAGTAAATATTTCAAGAAAGGACTTCATTTTTCAATTGGCTGAAGAACTAAAAGGTGACTATACAGATGAAATCAATAACACTTCCATTCTATTGTCGAAAATGCAAAATATCGAAGTACGGAAAATTTTTTAAAAATTTTAAAATTTTGAATTTTTTGGAAATTTTTTGAAAATTTTTGAAAATTTTTGAAAATTTGAAAATTTTGAAAATTTTGAAAATTTTGAAAATTTTGAAAATTTTGAAAATTTTGAAAATTTTGAAAAAAAATTTTGAAAATTTTGAAAATTTTTTGAAAATTTTGAAAATTTTTTGAAAATTTTTGAAATTTTGAAAAAATTTTGAAAATTTTTTTGAAAATTTTGAAAATTTTTGAAAAATTTTTTTTGAAAATTTTTGAAAATTTTGAAAAAATTTTTGAATTTTTGAAAAAAATTTTGAAAATTTTTGAAAATTTTGAAAATTTGAAATTTTTTGAAAATTTTGAAAATTTTTGAAAATTTGAAAATTTTGAAAATTTTTGAATTTTTGAAAAAATTTTGAAAATTTTGAAAATTTTGAAATTTTTGAATTTTGAAAATTTTGAAAATTTTTGAAAATTTTGAAAATTTTGAAATTTTGAAAATTTTGAATTTTTGAAATTTTTGAAAATTTTGAAAATTTTTTTTTTGAAATTTTTGAAAATTTTGAAAATTTTGAAATTTTTGAAAATTTTGAAAATTTTTGAAAATTTTGAAAATTTTGAAATTTTTTGAAAATTTTGAAATTTGGAATTTTTGAAAATTTTTGAAAATTTTGAAAAATTTTTGAAAATTTTTGAAAATTTTTTTGAAAAATTTTTGAAATTTTGAAAATTTTGAAAATTTTTGAAAATTTTGAAAATTTTTGAAAATTTTGAAATTTTTTTTTTGAAAATTTTGAAAATTTTTTGAAAATTTTGAAAATTTTTTTTGAAATTTTGAAATTTTTGAAAATTTTGAAATTTTTGAAAATTTTGAAAAAATTTTTTTGAAATTTTGAAAATTTTGAAAATTTTGAAAATTTTTTTTGAAAATTTTGAAAATTTTGAAATTTTTGAAAATTTTGAAAATTTTGAAAATTTTGAAAATTTTGAATTTTTTTGAAAATTTTTGAAAATTTTGAAAAATTTTTTTTGAAATTTTGAAAATTTTTGAAAATTTTGAAATTTTTGAATTTTTTTTTTGAAAATTTTGAAAATTTTGAATTTTTGAAATTTTTTTTTGAAAATTTTGAATTTTTGAAAATTTTTTTTGAAAATTTTTGAAAATTTTGAAAATTTTGAAATTTTTTTTGAAAATTTTTGAAATTTTTTTTGAAAATTTTTTTGAAATTTTTGAAAAATTTTTGAAAATTTTTGAAATTTTGAAAATTTTGAAAAAAATTTGAAAATTTTTGAAAATTTTGAAAATTTTTGAAAATTTTGAAATTTTTGAAAATTTTTGAAAATTTGAATTTTTTGAAATTTTTGAAAATTTTGAAAATTTTGAAAAAATTTTGAAATTTTTGAAAATTTGAAAATTTTTGAAATTTTGAAAATTTTGAATTTTTGAAAAATTTTGAAATTTTGAAAATTTTGAAATTTTTGAATTTTTGAAATTTTGAAAAATTTTTTTGAAATTTTGAAAAATTTTTGAAAATTGAAAAATTTTGAAAATTTTGAATTTTTTGAAAATTTTGAAAATTTTGAAAAAATTTTGAAAAAAATTTTTTGAAATTTTTTGAAAATTTTGAATTTTTGAAATTTTGAAAATTTTTTTTTGAAAATTTTGAAATTTTTGAAAATTTGAAATTTTTGAAAATTTTTGAAAATTTTTGAATTTTTTTAAAATTTTTTTTGAAATTTTTGAATTATGAAAATTTTGAAAATTTTTTTTGAAATTTTGAAAATTTGGAATTTTTTTGAAATTTTTGAAAATTTTTGAAAATTTTAAATTTTTTTGAAAATTTTGAATTTTTTTGAAATTTTTGAAAATTTTGAATTTTTTTGAAATTTTTGAAAATTTGGAATTTTTTTGAAAATTTGGAATTTTTTTGAAAATTTTAAATTTTTTTGAAATTTTTGAAAATTTTTGAATTTTGAAAATTGAAAATTTTGAAATTTTGAAAATTTTTGAAAATTTTGAAAAATTTTGAATTTTTTGAAATTTTTGAAAATTTTGAAAATTTTTGAAAATTTTGAAAATTTTTGAAAATTTTGAAAATTTTTGAAAATTTTGAATTTTTTTGAAATTTTTGAAAATTTTGAATTTTTTTGATATTATTGAAAATTTTAAATTTTTTTGAAAATTTATGAATTTTTTTGAAATTTTTGAAAATTTTTGAAAGTTTTGAATTTTTTGAAAAATTTTGTAAATTATGAAAATTTTTGAAAATTTGGAATTTTTTTGAAATTTTTGAAAATTTTGAAAATTTTTTAAAATTTTTGAAAATTTTGAAAATTTTGAAAATTTTTTTTGAAAATTTTTGAAAATTTTGAAAAATTTTGAAATTTTGAAAATTTTGAAAATTTTGAAAATTTTTGAAAATTTTGAAAAAAATTTTTGAAAATTTTGAATTTTTTTGATATTGAAAATTTTAAATTTTTTTGAAAATTTATGAATTTTTTTGAAATTTTTGAAAATTTTGAATTTTTTTGAAATTTTTGAAAATTTTGAAAATTTTTGAAAATTTTGAATTTTTTGAAAAATTTTGTAAATTATGAAAATTTTTGAAAATTTTTGAAAATTTGGAATTTTTTTGAAATTTTTGAAAATTTTTGAAATTTTTGAAAATTTTGAAATTTTTGAAAATTTTTTGAAAATTTGAATTTTTTGAAAATTTGAAAATTATTGAAAATTTTGAAAAATTTTGTAAATTATGAAAATTTTTGAAAATTTGGAATTTTTTTGAAATTTTTGAAAATTTGGAATTTTTTTGAAATTTTTGAAAATTTTGAATTTTTTTGATATTGAAAATTTTAAATTTTTTTGAAAATTTATGAATTTTTTTGAAATTTTTGAAAATTTTTGAAAATTTTGAATTTTTTTTTTTTGAATTTTTGAAAATTTGAAAATTTTGAAATTTTGAAAATTTTTGAAAAATTTTTGAAAATTTGAAAATTTTGAAAATTTTGAAAATTTTTTTTGAAAATTTTGAATTTTGAAAATTTTGAAAATTTTGAAAAATTTTGAAAATTTTTGAAAAAATTTTTGAAAATTTTTTTTTTGAATTTTGAAATTTTGAAAATTTTTTTGAAAATTTGAAAATTTTTGAAATTTTTGAAAATTTTGAAAATTTTTGAAAATTTTTGAAAAAATTTTGAAAATTTTGAAAATTTTGAAAAATTTTGAAAATTTTGAAAATTTGAAAAAAAATTTGGAATTTTTGAAAATTTTGAAAATTTTGAAATTTTTGAAAATTTGAAATTTTTGAAAATTTTGAAAAAAATTTTGAAAATTTTTGAAAATTTTTGAAATTTTTGAAAATTTTTGAAAATTTTGAAAATTTTGAAAATTTTTTTTGAAAATTTTGAAAATTTGAAAAATTTTGAAAAAAATTTGAAAAATTTTTTTTGAAAATTTTTGAAAATTTTGAAAATTTTTGAAAATTTTTGAAAATTTTGAAAATTTTGAAAATTTTGAAATTTTTGAAAATTTTGAAAATTTGGAATTTTTTTGAAATTTTTGAATTTTTTTGAAATTTTTGAAAATTTTTGAAAATTTTGAAAATTTTTGAAAATTTTAAATTTTTTTGAAATTTTGGAAAATTTTTGAAAATTTTGAAAATTTGGAATTTTTTTGAAATTTTTGAATTTTTTTGAAATTTTTGAATTTTTTTGAAATTTTTGAAAATATTGAAAATTTTTGAAAATTTTGAAAATTTTTGAAAATTTTGAATTTTTTTGAAATTTTGGAAAATTTTTGAAAATTTTGAAAAATTTTCAAAAATTTTGAATTTTTTGAAAAATTTTGAAAATTATGAAAATTTTTGAAAATTTTTGAAAATTTGGAATTTTTTTGAAATTTTTGAAAATTTGGAATTTTTTTGAAATTTTTGAAAATTTTAAATTTTTTTGAAAATTTATGAATTTTTTTGAAATTTTTGAAAATTTTAAATTTTTTTGAAAATTTTGAATTTTTTTGAAATTTTTGAAAATTTTGAAAATTTGAAAATTTTTGAAAATTTTTTTTTGAAAATTTTTGAATTTTTGAAATTTTTTTTTGAAAATTTTGAAAATTTTGAAAATTTTGAAATTTTTGAAAATTTTAAATTTTTTTGAAAATTTTGAATTTTTTTGAAATTTTTGAAAATTTTGAAAATTTTGAAAATTTTGAAAATTTTGAAAATTTTGAAAATTTTGAAAATTTTGAAAATTTGAAATTTTTTGAAAATTTTTTTGAAAATTTGAATTTTTGAAAATTTTTGAATTTTTTGAAATTTTTGAAAATTTTGAAAATTTTTTGAAAATTTTTTTTGAAAAAAAATTTTGAAAATTTTTTTTTGAAAATTTTGAAAATTTTGAAAATTTTTGAAATTTGAAAATTTTGAAAATTTTGAATTTTTGAAATTTTGAAAATTTTGAAAATTTTTGAAAAATTTTTGAAAAAAATTTTTTTTGAAAATTTTGAAAATTTTGAAATTTTGAAATTTTTGAAAATTTTGAAAATTTTGAAAATTTTGAATTTTGAAAATTTTTGAAAATTTTGAAAATTTTTGAAAATTTGAAAAAATTTTTGAAAAATTTTGAAAATTTTTGAAAATTTTTGAAAATTTTGAAAATTTTGAAAATTTTGAAAAATTTTGAAATTTTTGAAAATTTTGAATTTTTGAAATTTTTGAAAATTTTGAAAATTTTTGAAAAAAAATTTTGAAAATTTTGAAAATTTTTGAAAATTTTGAAATTTTTGAAAATTTTTGAAATTTTTTTGAAAATTTTTGAAAATTTTGAAATTTTGAAATTTTGAAATTTTGAAATTTTTGAAAAAAATTTTGAATAAAAATTTGAAAATTTTGAAAATTTTGAAAATTTTTTTTGAAAATTTTGAAATTTTTGAAAATTTTGAAAATTTTGAAATTTTGAAAAATTTTTTTTTGAAATTTTTGAAAATTTTTTTGAAAATTTTTTGAAAATTTTTAAATTTTTTTTTGAAAATTTTGAAAATATTTTTGAAAATTTGAAAAATTTTGTAAATTTTGAAAATTTTGAAAATTTTTGAAAATTTTAAATTTTTTTGAAATTTTGGAAAATTTTTGAAAATTTTGAAAATTTGGAATTTTTTTGAAAATTTGGAATTTTTTTGAAATTTTTGAATTTTTTTGAAATTTTTGAAAATTTTTGAGTTTTGAATTTTTTGAAAAATTTTGTAAATTATGAAAATTTTTGAAAATTTGGAATTTTTTGAAAAATTTTGAAAATTATTAAAATTTTTGAAAATTTTTGAGTTTTGAATTTTTTGAAAAATTTTGTAAATTTGAAAATTTTTGAAAATTTTTTGAAATTTTTTGAAAATTTGAAAATTTTGAAAAATTTTTTGAAAAATTTTGAAAAATTTTTTTAAAAAATTTTGAAAATTTTTTTTGAAAATTTAAAAAATTTTGAAAAATTTTGAAAATTTTTTGAAAAATTTTTTTGAAAATTTAAAAAATTTTGAAAAATTTTTGAAAAATTTTTGAAAATTTTGAAAATTTTGAAAATTTTGAAAATGAAATTTTTGAAAATTTTTTTTTGAAAATTTTGAAAATTTTGAAAAAAATTTTGAAAATTTTGAAAATTTTGAAAATTTTTGAAAATTTTTTGAAAATTTTTGAAATTTTTGAAAATTTTTTGAAAATTTTTGAAAAAATTTTTGAAAATTTTTGAAATTTTGAATTTTTGAAATTTTTGAAAAAAATTTTGAAAATTTGAAAATTTTTTTGAAAATTTTTTTTTGAAAATTTTTTGGAAAAATTTTTCAAAAAATTTTTCAAAATTTTTCAAAATTTTGAAAATTTTGAAAATTTGAAAATTTTTGAAAATTTTGAAAAATTTTGAAAATTTTTGAAAAAATTTTGAAAATTTTGAAATTTTGAAAAAATTTTTTTGAAATTTTTTTGAATTTTTTGAAATTTTTGAACATTTTTGAAAATTTTGAAAATTTTTGAAAATTTTAAATTTTTTTGAAAATTTTTGAATTTTTTTGAAATTTTTGAATTTTTTTGATAATTTTTGAAAATTCAGAAGATTAATGAATTATGTAAAAAAAAAATAAGATATGAATTATTAGTTTTTAACATAGTTATTTTCTCTCATTTATTTTATGAAACGTTTTTTTATTTTTATTTGTTGAAACATTAAATAATATAATGGACAGTTGTAATTAATTACATGTTTTAATAATATTTTCATAAATTGTGTTTTTAATAAAAAGTATTAATTGACATTTTTCTACATTGTCCAGTATAAAAAGTCACCTCCATAGGTGGCTTGAAGTTCAACTGGCCAAACTGCGTGCCAGAGTTCTAAAACAAGAACTCGGGAAATTCTCAAATTAAGTGATATTTTCTTAACTAAACGTCAACTTGTGCAAAAGAGTCGCAGCTGCATTTGCGTTATTTTTCTAAAAATGAAAAATTTCAAAAGAAAATTATTAAAAAATAAATATTTATCTATGTATTTTTTCATATATTTTATTTATTCATTTTTAGCTGAATCTTTAAAATGCGAAATGTCTGTAATTAATTTACATATACAATTATTAAAGTGTATATTTAATTTTCATTACTCTTGAAAAAAATAATCGTTTTAAAATATTAAGAAAGAAGCTAATTTTATTTTTTATCATTAAATTCATTTTAGTATTAAAAAATACAATAAACGATATTGTTTTAAGGTAAAAATTGTTGCAGTAAATATTAAAAAATCAAAATAATTATATATTAAAAAATATTTTACATCATTTCTTCTTTTTTATCCTCTTTCCTAAAAATTTGAGGCTTGATTTGAAAACTTTTTGCAGTAGTGTTTTTTACGATAGACTACAAACCTACATCTCAACCTTCATTCTGGAGAATCGGGTTAGTTTTAGTTTTCAACAGATATTTTATTTCTCCGGTACTTAATCATATCAGGTGAGTGTTTCCCTATGTGTCACTTGGAATAGTAGATGATGAAGGGATAGAAACATTATACAAAATAATTATATATATATATATATATATATTTTTTTTTGAAAAAACAAATATATATATATATTTTTTCTACAAATTTATATATACACATATATATATATATATATATATATATATATATATATATATATATATATATATATATTTGTAACGAAATTTAAATATTTATTTTTTTTAAAAAAAACAAATCTGAGCTTTTGATATAAATAATATTTTTTCTACAAATTTATATGTACACATACATACATACATACATATATATATATATATATATATATATATATATATATATATATATACATGTAATTAATAAATTCTAAAAAATTGAAACGAATCACGTTTTCTCCAAAGCTCATATCAGATTGACAATAGCACGCTTTTTTGTGTACACATGAACGTGCACGTTTATGTTTATATGTATTCTCATGTAAGATAAATACACGACAGAAATTATAATTACCGAAAGCAGATGTACATTCACCACAAGTTGTACGTGCAATACCGGTCATCAATCGTGCGCACAATAACAGAATTAACACGGTCGTTACACGAAATTACACGTCCACGTGCGACCATTATAATCGCAGCGCATGCTCGTGCTTAATCACGCGCAACTTAACGCCTACCGTCCCGGCCAAACTTTGCCAATTGCCTGTGGCCATTGTCAATTATCCAGAGACAGATACAAACACGCAACCCCAGCTAATGTGATGCCACGCGATCACATATCATGCAATGCGAAATGCCACCTAAACTTCTGATTAAGGTACCTCGCTATATTTGAATTGTTCAGTGCAAATTGTTCAGCAAAGTTTCAACGACACTTTTATATATATATATATATATATATATATATATATATATATATATATATATATATATATATACTGGAAAACATGGTTTCTCTACCATTAAATTTAATATTTCAAATAGGACATTTTGTAGAATGTCACTTAATATAAACTATTTTCTAAAACATACTTTTATAATTTCATTTATTTATTGTTAGTTTTTTTGCCAGAAAACAAATAAAAATTGTTATTGACTACAAATCTAAAATAATAATTCGAATAAAAATTGCAAACTATAATTTTTTTGTTCATAAATTAATTATTATTATTTGTATTCAAATTTATATAAAATTGATAAAAGAATATTCCAAAATAAATACATTTTTTCTTTTAAATTAAACTGATATTTTTCAAGACAAAAAATTTAATTACTTTAATTTTTAAATCAAGAAAATTTTGGAAAAATATATTATTTTCGAAATAAAACCAATTTTACATTTTGAAAAAAAAATGACAGAAACATTCACTAAAGATTGTTTTAACACTAGGTTTACGGGACGCGTCATTTTGACACATTTCGAATTTCATGAGGGAATTTACAGAAACCGTTTACATTTTTCTTCTACCACTTGTACTGACTTTTATTCATTTAACGAGACAAATAAAATAAGGAAATTAATTTTCTTCAAAACTTTCTAATTTAGAAATTATGTATGCGGTATACGTATCTTTACGGTACGCGTCAATTTGACACAATCGTAAAATAACCATTAATGCTAGTTGGGAAACCCTGATCTGATATAAAAAAGGCAATTTGATATGTTCGGGAAGCATGTGAAGAAAAGTTACTAAAAGATTTTTATTTATGGTCGAAGAAATCGGGACCCGATTTCTTCTCGAGCACAATGCCTAGAGATCAATTTACGCAAATTCTTCGATTCATATGATTTGATAAAAGAACAGAACGATCCGAACATTTACGTACAGATAAATTTGCATTGATATCTAAAATATGGAACAAATTTTAAAAAATAAATCACAAAACTAACGCATGCAGATATTCAATTCATCTAGAACAGACCTTACAAATGGTTAAAATTTTCAAGTACCGTCACAAGTAATAAATAAATCAATTCATGTCATCAAAAAAAGGTCACAAAATCTAAGAAAAAAACATGTTGCAAAGACAATAAATAAAGTAAAGCACTTCATGCTTGCAGACCAGATGACGAAAAGAAAGATCAACCCCCAGTTGTAGATGGATTGAATAAGGACACAAAACACGAATTAGTATAGGTATATATTAAAAAGTTAGTCTAGATTTTAACAGAAAGGCTCTGACGATGATGGCATCGCCATCGAAATGCATCAGCCGATATAATTATAAATTATATAATTATAAAAAAAAACAAGTGAACAATAAGTGATTATTGAACACTTTAAATTATTGTGGTGTTGGGGTGAAAATTCATTTGTGTAAATATGGAACAAATTTATATATAATAGTAAATCCTGTTATAAACACCACGAAAATATTTTAATAGACGAGCAACTGTTCCCTACGAAAGTCCGATACAGATTCACATAATATATGCCAAATAAGCCACATAAATTTGGCATAATGTTTTGGTTGGCAGTAAAAAATGGTTTCCCTAATCTGGGTAAAGAATAAATGCAAACTTCAACACTTTTGGGCGGATTTTGTAGTTTTAAAGTTAGCCGAATCATATTTACATCAAGACAGGAATATAACAACCAATATTTTTTACCAGTATATATGTGTAAAAGATACGTGGAATAAATGTAATGTTAATTAATGTTATACAATGTTAAATATTATAAATTTTATATAAATGTATATCTTATAGTTTCATTTATAAGTTAACATTATATAATTGTTGTTTTTTAAAGAAAATGTATGATTTTGTTCATGCATCAAATTGACCCGTGTCCGTAAAGATAGGTATACATGAAACGTCCGTAAACCTAGTGTTAAATACCATCCTATTAATAGAGTCATCCAAATATGACGCTTTTATTTGTATTTTGTTAAAAAGAAACAAAATAAACTGTACATATGTTTCTTTTAAATAAAACATAAATCTAGGCGTTACATTTGGATGATCCTGTATTTATATATTAGCATTAAAATTATTTATCGTTTTCAATAGTTCATAATAAATAATATAATTTCTTGTAAATGAACATGTTTCTTTAAATAATTTATTTTTTGGAACATCTGTACATATAAGATTAACGTTTTAAATTAAAAATGTATTAATGATTTTCTTTGTATTTATAATCATTAACTTCATCAATTTGTTCTTATCTATTGTTGGATGAAGATTTCTCTCAAAACTTTACAATTCCAGTATTCCAATACCTTTCTCATCTATTTTATTCTGATTTTTATACGAATATACATGTATAAGAATATCAATCAATAGACATATACAATCAATTTCAAATCAAAAGAATATTTTTTATTGTTCGCTTTCAAATTCAAAATAGATAACATGTGTCCGTATATATTAAATCTCTATAGTATAAATATCGCTGCAAAAGAAACATCCAATAAAACTGTAAAATACGTAACGACTACGTTATAACAAAGTGCTTTCCAAAATGAAAATTCGGACACGGAACAACACAATAAGTAACATGTTTTGAGAGAGCTTCGTCGGACGCCATGTTGTACGAAACGACGGTTATAACAGACAAATGGCGAACGCTAACGTAAGAGTAATAGAGTGACTCTAGTGGCGGCATGACGGGGCGTACCACCTTGTGGCTTTTAAAGCAATTACTCGCAGCCGTCTACGCGCCGGACCCTCTTCCGGGCCACGATACAACGTTCACCGGAACTAGCTGAGAGGTTAAGATTATTTAATGTCCGGATCGGAGACGTGCTCGTCCGACAGAAATCCGAATAATCGGACATAACGTCGTTGTTATATCTGTAAGACAAGCACCGGTGCACTCATCACCTGTTGAAAAATATCGATCGATCATACTTACTCACAGTTTCATCGTGTATTTTTTTTATAAAACACAAAAATATTTACACACGCACATACATATAGATATTTAAACTTAAATACTAACTCCACAATGCTTATGACTACTGAATAGCCTCTCAATTAAAATTAAAGCTGTTTTTAATTTTCGTGCTTAATAGAAAACAAAATTAAAATATCTAGAGAAAAGCAAATTTGATATCTAAATAAAAATGTATAAATAAAATTATTATTAAAATAAATTATTTTTATTTCGATTTTCAATTTTATTATCTCTTACAAAAAAATCTTTAGTGATCTCTTCAGAATTATTTATTTGTGTACATTGTGTATATTTTATTTGTGAAATTCCCAACTGATACAAACAACAGGTAAAACTAATATTTTTTGCAGTATTTCCAGTATAAACACTTTTATTGTACAATTGTTTGTTTCCATTATTTTATTCATCCTTATGTATGTTCACAATCACTGATTCATTTAATTAATAATGTAATAAAAGACGATAATGACAATAAGACTATTTAAAAATTACATTAATTGATTTAATTTCGTTCTTTAAACATAAAATATTTATCATAGAAAAACATGTTTATAAATACGAGGATCGTTTGATAAGTATAGTAAATTTATTTATTGTTTAATTTAATTAATTAAATTAATTTTTTTAATTCAGTTTTCCTTACTTTTTTACCATACTTATCAAACAACCTTCGTAGTTTAAAATTATTTTTTGATATTTGAATTATTTTTCATACTCAATAATTATTTATATCATATTTAAAGAAGACTACATCTTGTGAATAATTATTATTGTAATAAAATTTCATTATTTAATAACAAATTTAAAATTCAGTTATAGAAATTAGCTCAAATAAGACTAACAGGATTAGACGTACATTTACTTCTTTACTATTATTTATTATCCTTTAGTCTTATTTGGGCCATTCTATATGATAACCATAAGTAATTTGTGGTTTTTTTTTTTAATTCTCGCAAATTTAAAACTTTTAAGAAAATAGAGAAGATGAAACAAAATAATATAATAAATAATTTATAATATTTATATTTTTTTAAATCTTATATGTAGATATTATATAAAGTCATCCAAATGTGACGCCTAGATTTGTGTTTTATTAAAAAGAAACATGTGTATATGGTGATGTACAGAGAAATATATGTATAGTTCCTTTTTAACACTCATCTCAACATCACAATTTTTCATAAAATTGTTCAATAATCATTTATGTTTCTCTTTCAATGGATATACCGTTATCGACATAGATTTATTATAAAATATAGATTGTATAACGCAGTTTTCTAACAATAATGACTTGCTGACGAAATGCATATTCGCAAATAAAGTAAATAATCAGCAATTATCAAACATTTTTATTAAATATTGTGGGTATTTATTGACTTGATTTTTGATGAAGTGAATTTGACACTGTATCAAAACAAATAATGGAAATGAATTAATTTCAGAACTCTTCCAGTGGAATATATGAATCATAAAATTTAGTGTTTATGATTAAGTACGAGGAAATTAGAATAGATGTATAAAAAAACTAAAAAAATCATTTCAAAAAGATCAGTTTATTATAAAATAATAAGTTTTTACATTTTATAATAAATTAATTAAATTATATATCAAATGACATTATACAGCTAATTTCAATTATTTTTTTATTATTTTATATTCATACAAATAAAAAAATGTACATTACAAAAACCTTAGATTCTTATTTTTTGTGGAACTAGAGTTCAGTATTTTTGACAGTTATTTTCTTTTGCAGCTTGGCTTTGATACATAAAAATATAAATTCAATATGCATATTAGTGTAACAAACTTTATAATATACCTAGAAATATGTAAATAAGTCTGCATTCGCCGTACATAAAATGTTTATATTAAATGTTAAGGATAGAATTTTGAATTTAAAAAGTAATAAATAAATATGTAATTTCTTTTAAAGGAAATATACTTTCAAATGACGAGATGTTATTAAATTGTTCAATTTATAATTACTGATTAGTTTTATTTCCTTCATTTTTTTATAAATGATATTTCATGTACGTTGCCACTTCTACACCACGTTGAGGTTGCAGACATGTAGAAGGCCCTAAAACAATGAACTAATATTACTGAATTAAAAACAAAACTAATTCTAAAAGTATGTAAATGCAATAAACAAAAAGCTAAATCTTAAGCTAGCTAAGTAAAAAAAATATATATCCCTGATCAACCAATAATTTTAACCCAATATTCCAGTAACAAGCACTTGGATTTTTTAATTTATATATTATTTATTCCATTGAGAAGTATTTAGTCCAAAATTATCTTAATTGTCCAAATTTTAATATTTATTCCTTGAAGTAAATTTATTCTGAATATTGCTTGATAAATTTATATCCATATTATAAATCATATATTCATTTATATATTATCTTAGTATTTCTATAAATCAAATTCAAGTATAGTTTTAAAAAGTTCTTAATGGTGTTAATATTTAAAAAAATCTGAAACAAACAATTTATAAATAATAAAAACATATACATATATATATAAATAGGAAAGAAAGAGAGAGAGAGAGAGAGAGAAAGTTTTGTATTTCATATAATCCTTTCGTTACTTTTTATCCATAGTAAAAATTTGCTTTCATGTGGTCCATCATTATTCAATTATATTTTGAAAATCTTATCTAATCAGTTTAATTTTGTTGTTTCATACTTGTTTCTTTTTATTTCACATCCTTTGACGTTTAATTATATATATACATTCATAAATTTAACAAAATCTGTAAATGGCATACAAAAATAAAATATATAAACAGATTATTACATTGAAAAAAATATTAAAAAACGAGAATATGAATATAAGAAAGACAAAATATATAAAACAAAACATAAGAAAACAATATCAAAAAAGAAAATCAAAGATTACAAAAAACATGAAAATATAAATCACAAATAATGTTAAAAATAAAATAAAACAATGTATAGAAAATTACAATAAATAATGCTGAAAATCAAATCAAGTAATATACAATTGAAAGAAAATATTATGCAGAAAATCAAATAATATTATATAAATCAATGAGCTAAAAATTAAAATAAAATAAATTGGACTCAAAATAAAATAAGAAAAAATTAAAACAAATCAGAAATTTTGCTAAAAATCAAATCAAATATAATCTTACAGTTTAAATAAAATAATATGCAGAAAATAAAATAAAATAATATCAAATAAATCAATGAGCAAAAAATCAAAATAAATTTAATTAGGCTGAAAATAAAATAAAATAAAATAAAATAAGAAAAAAATTACAATAGAAATCAAAATTAAAAGATAAATCAGAAATTATGCTAAAAATCAAATTAAATAATATCTTACAGTTTAAATAAAATAATATGCAGAAAATAAAGTAAAATAATATCATATAAATCAATGAGCTAAAAATCAAAATAAAATTAATTAGGCTGAAAATAAAATAAAATAGGATAAGAAAAAAATTAAAATAGAAATCAAAATTAAAACATAAATCAGAAATTATGCTAAAAATCAAATCAAATATCATAAAATTTAAATAAAATAATAACAGAAAATAAAGTAAAACAATATAATGTAAATCAATTAAAGTAATGTGCTAAAAATCAAAATAAAATGAAATAAGTTAAGCTAAAAATCAAAATAAATTAAAAAAATCAAAAAACAGACAAAGAAATAAATGAGGCAACAAGTAAGACTTAAAAAATAGAAAATTAATAGTTACTTAAGAAATATTAGCTGAATTATCTTACTTCTTATTTTTATTATTCTGAAATTAAGAAAATATTAAGAGCTGAAATAAAACAAATACATTAAGCTGAAAATCAAAAAATATTACCACAAAATACTTAATTTCCTTTGTCAACCATTCAAAGTTGTTCTTTTCCTTTATGTTTTTTCTTTTAAAATATATTTATTATTAAAAAGTTATTTCATCAAAATTCTAATTATCTTTTTTCGTAAACTGATTTTTCTTAATTAGGTATATCTGTAGAAATAATTTTTATTATTCCATTTTTAGCCATTAAATATTATTTCAAACCAAAAGTTGTTTTACTTGTGTTCATGTGTTAACTTTTGAATTTTTGTAATTTATTGGGAAAATATTCATGTTTCCTGAAACAGTCAAAATTTATATTAATAGAATTAATTTATAAAACATTATGAATTTTTCCAATGATTTCTTATTGAAATTTGCATCTTCTAATTATTTTAAAAATGAGCTTTAATCTTGATAATATTTTCATACAATGATTCTTTTGACGATTTTTTTATTGATCGAATAACAAAGAAAATTTGGAATGTCTTCGTATATCTGTAACAAATAAAAAAATATAGAAAATTAATAAAAGTATGGTCATAATAAGTTGTTTTGTTGAGGTTTGCTATAAGATATATTTTTTAACTCTTTATCCAATTCTTCTATTGTTTCTTCAAGTTTATTTGGAATTGCTGCGAAAATAATGTCATTTATTATCCTAATCCACTTCGAAATTCTGCTTGTTTGGTGCGTATGAAAAATCCAGTTAATTTTGTAATCGCTTTGAAATGATTGTTCGAAAATGTTATACATCATCGGAAGTAAACTAATCGATCGATGGTTTTTCAAGTTTTCCTTGCCCCATTTTTGTAAAAAAAAACTAATGTAGGTTCATTACATCCAATTAGTATTTTTCTTTTTTCAAAAAAATCGAGTGAAGATATCGGCTAATAATTTTTTCATATTTTCTTCTGTAATTTGTAAATTTCTTACTCAGTTCAATCTTTTTTCAGATTTATGATTGCATTTGAACGTTTATTAGAACTTATGGAACGTTTGCTTCTGTACTCTAATTGTAGAACGATTTGTTTTTTCATCAGGGGGCTCTCCTCCCCCTACTCTCTTCGTTGAAATTTGTACTTCGCTAATTCTCGGAAAACTTCGGAAACGAAATTTTTACATCTCATCAGAAAATAATTCTTTTTAAATAGGAGATTATAAAATTTCGTTTTATTTTTCGGTATCTATCATTTTCTTCAATAGTTTTACTAGTTATACTAGTATGTGTATGTATAAGTTTAATGTGTGTTGTATGTATGTGTGTAATATTTGAATTGGAATTTTATCCAATTCAAAAAGTAATATAAGATAATTTTGCATTTATCAAAATAAAATTAATATAGTGAAAAATTTAGATCTATACATTATTAAAAAATGTTAAATTTAAATGAATTTGGAAAATACCCTATTATACATTTTAATTCCCATTACCACTCTTACATATTTTATCGAAGATGATCATACCAAGAAATATAAAAAAGGTATGTAGACGAAAGATTAATTGAATTAATCAAATAAATAATTTTTAAAATTTAAAAAAAATTTTAAAAATTAAAATATAATAAATTACGAAAGAAATTCATAATTTATTATATTTTAATCCAGGACCACCTACTTGGATTATCCACCATCTATGGTATCTGAAACATACAATAAAATTAAAAAAATTCCATTGGAAAAATTAAAATAATTAATTTTTATTGTAACTAATCTTCTTTATAAGTTCTTCCTTTCACTCTGCGATGTAAATTTTTTGAACACAAGATTGCATCAATTATTTCTCTTTTAATAACTCTCGTATGATCATTATTAAAAACAGTGCTTTTTAAAATATACTAAGTCCTTTATGTTTTTGAAAAAAATGAATAATTTTGAAAATATTTGAAATTTAATGAAAATTAATAAAATTAAAAATGTTGATTAATTGGAATTCGCAAATTCAGTAAATCTTTCTTCTTGAATCAACCATGGTATCTGAAACATTCAATAAAATTAAAAAATTCCATAAGGGTATAAATAATTTATTTTTCTTCAAACTAATCTTCGAGTTTTTTCTTTTATTCACTAACAGCGCGCGATTAAAAAACTGTACACAATGCAAGCGCAAGTTCAAAATGGGACACTTTAAAATCAAAATTATTATTATAACGAACATTACATACAAGATTCCAAAACTCGTTATCACTTGTATTGGCACCTTCAATATGCAAGCTCAATTATAGAATAGTTTTGATTTTATGGACAATGGTACTATTTGTTCCATTGTCCCTGATGAAGCTGCAGTACGTTTCCTCCAAGTTGACGAAGACGAAATATGTAGAAGTAAAACATGAAAATCATGAAATAAAAGAAAATGATTAGTAAACAAATACGCTATAGAATTTCTTCGGAGAGCTAGATCGTTCGCTCTCCGAAGAGATCCTGCCTATCTACACCTGCTACAAGGTGAAACATACATATAAAACCCGTGAAGCGGATTAATATATGCGTCCCTATCTAACACTGCTAGAATGCAGCCTGTTCTAACGCTGGAAAATCATGTGTAGAAAAATGGTGGAGTCGGGGCTTCAACTTTGCTTTACAGCACTTCATCCACCCCGAAATCTCCGTGCGTTGATAACAAAATCAACAATCAATCAATATAACATCTTATATATTGAAGACCGTTAATTGAGAATCAACGTAATGTGTACAAAAATATATAAAAAATATATACATAAACATATACATCATGACGTCGTTTTAATAAAAAAAATGAGTTAATAAAGAAAAAATAAAACGATATCTGATGAAACTTATTCTAAATATTTGGGAGGACAAGAACTTGCGATGCGTGTACAGTTTTAACTGTAATAAATAAAATAATCTGGCCTTATTCCATTCTTTGTTTGATAGATTCTCCCTCGATTGGATTTGGACACGAGCACGATATCTATAAAGAAAAGAAACAATATTATTTTTAAACGAAATTAAATATACAAAAAAAATATACATATATATATATATATATATATATATATAATATGTGTGTTTGTACGTATGCGCGAACTTACACTAATTATTAATATCAAATGAGGATGGTGTAAATAAAAATTAAATGAAAACTACTAGAGAAGAATGTGGATAATAAGAAAATTATTGAAATTTGGAAAAAAAGTAAGTTAATTTATTTAAAAAATGAAAAAAAATATAATGAGATTGAAAATTAAAAAATGAAAAAAAAAATAGAATGAGATTGAAAATTAAAGAAGTGTTAAAAAATATAAATTTATAAATCAATTGAAAGAAAATTCAGAAGTAAAAGTGAAAAAATTAAAAATAATCAAAATTATTCTTGGAAATAGAATAGCAGAAAAGACAAAGAAATCAAAAACAGAATCGATAAAAAAATATAATATTCAAAAGAAAATAAATCTACAAAAAAATATATGTATATACAATTATATGCATATGTATGTGAGTGCACGCATACGTATACTCTAATTATTAATATCAATTTCATTTAATAACATTTAAATTAATTGGAAGACAAAAACAAGTACACTAGCTTAAATTCAAATAATTCATAACCAAAAATTGTATTTTCTAAATAGTAAACTGAATATAGAAATGAATTATGATTGCACATAGACACATACAATTAGTTTAAAATATAATTACGTATTTTTTTAATGCATAATGATTTATCACGAAAACAGCTATAAATTGAACTGATAATTATTTTCAATTGTGTATATTATCTACTTGTTTTACTTGAATATGTTACAATGAAATAAAACATTGAAAATATATTTGAAATTATTGAATATACAGATGAAAACTTCCTGTCTTTTGCAAGTTAAAATATGGATTTTGTAAATTAATTTTATATTATATAAAAGAAGCAATCAAATAAATTCGAACATACATTTTTAGTAACAAGTTTTTTCATTTTACTACAAGTTTTCGAAAATGAAATGTAAGGTTATACTAATTGTCAATTTTAAGAATCCCACTAAGTATTTTTGTCACTTAAATATGAAAGTTTTCTTTTATGTTTAGAAGTAAATACGTAATATATAACAACAAAACTATCAAAAAAATGTACAAATTGAAAAAAAAACCTACCCGAAGCTCCAGTCCTTCTTATTATCCCAGCTTCAGTTGAAATCACAAAACACAACACAACACTATACTACACTCTACGAATGACGAAATCAAACTGAATTCAAATTTGGAACCACTTAACGATTTTGGGTTAATACCAACCCAAGAAAAATAAATTTGGAATCTATGTTCACTGTCTCTATTGACAAGTTCTTAAACGACCCAAGTTAATTAATATTTACAGCCATTTTGGAAAATCACATACGAATATTATAAAATAAATATTCGATAATTTTACAGGAAATCAAATTTCAATATCTAAGATTTCTTACTATGAAATGTTGTGTTCTTGTGTATTTGTATGCATATGTACGTATGTATGTTTCAACTGAAGGTGGGATAATAAGAAGGATTGGAACTTCGGTAGGTTTTTTTTAAATTTGTACATTTTTTTGATAATTTTGTTATTTTATATTATTAATTTATTTCTAAACATAAAAGAAAACTTTCATATTTAAGTGACAAAAATACTTAGTTGGGTTCTTAATATTGACAATTAGTATAACCTTACATTTCATTTTCGAAAACTGGTAGTGAAATGAAAAAAACTTGTTACTAAAAATGTATGTTCGAATTTATTTTATTGCTTCTTTTATATAATATAAAAATAATTTACAAAATCCATATTTTAACTAGCAAAAGACAGGAAGTTTTCATCTGTATATTCAATAATTTCAAGTATATTTTCAATTTTTTATTTCATTGTAACATATTCAAGTAAAACAAGTAGATAATATACACAAATGAAAATAATTATCAGTTCAATTTATAGCTATTTTCGTGATAAATCCTTATGTATTAAAAAAATACGTAGTTATATTTTCAACTAATTGTATGTGTCTATGTGCAATCATAATTCATTTCTATATTCAGTTTACTATTTAGAAAATACAATTTTTGGTTATGAATTATTTGAATTTAAACTAAAGTTAGTGTACTTGTTTTTGTCTTCGAATTAATTTAAATGTTATTATATGAAATTGATATTAATAATTAGAGTATACGTGTGTATGCATACACATACATATGCATATAATTTGTATGCATATGTACGTATGTATGTTTATTGAATGTGTATGTGTGAGCGTGTAGAGAAAAATCCTTAGATATAACCTATTAACATCAATCAGTTTGTTATAAATAAAATCTTTTATAAAAAAAAAAACATTTAAATCTAGAGTACAATAGTTCTATTTGAATTAAGACATCAAATTATTAATACTGTCATATCTATATTATTTCCAAGACTTTACAGTTTACAATAAATGAATTTCAATCAATTTATAGAAATGTTTTTTTAAAATCATATTTTAATTAAAGATATTATAATTAAAACTCTGGATTACTAAAACAATAAAACACGAACATTAATGAAACATACTGTGAACACCGACGAATTTTCAAGATGTTTCAAAATAGTGCAATAACCATATAATTTTAAATTACAATTAATACGAATTAAAAACTTTAATTATAAAATTACATATATAAATATATTTTAATATACTAATATTTTAAAAGTGGTTTATTTCATATACAAACACATTTAATATACATCTATAAATTTTCAAAAATTTTCACAATGTTCAAAATTTTTCACAATTTTTAAAATTTTCAAAATTTTGAATTTTAAAATTTTTTTAAAAGTTTTAGAAATTTGATTTTTTCAAAAACCACCCTTTTCAACACTAGATTTACGGCTGTTGATTATATACTTATTTTTACTAAAATGAGTTAATTTGACTCGTACATCAAAATTAAAATTTTTTGAAAAAACAATTTAGTTTAATTTAAATGATTCATTTATTATGCTGCATTCAATATCTTCTATCTTGTATTTTTAAATCAGTTTAAAATTATTTTACTACTCAAAAAAAAAATAAATAATAAGTGTGTCTAATAAAGAATCAATACAAATCCTATAATATAAACAATTATACAAAAAAAATGCTGTATTTATTTTTTTGGAAATCAATTAATTTTTATTATAAAAATTAAAATTTTATTTTTTCATATTGGAACAAAACAATAATAATTATTATAAATTCATTTGATTAAAACAATAAATCTGATTTTGACAAGTCTTCATAAAAGAAGAAAATGAATTTTTAATGATTTAATTTTTAGATTTTACTTTTTCAGAGAAGTAACAATTTGAAATATAATAATGAAAATCATTTTAAATATGAGCACCTCTATAAAAAAATAATCAGATATCAAGTACTACTTTCATAATTTTTTTTTAAAAAAATAATTTATTTTGTTAACTATTTTCTAGTGTTAGATAAAAACCAAATAAAAATTATTTTATGATTCAAATTAATAACTATGTGTTGAATGATTTTAAGGAAAGAAATTTAAACCAAAAATATGAAAAATTCTGACTATATATATATATATATATATATATTTATATACCAACGTCAATTCTGATACATTTGTTGTAGACTGTAGTGAATCGTACGTTTAAAAGAGAAATCAGATATTAGGGAAACTCTTGTCTGCAAATGTCTTCTCATAACGGAAATAACATTGACTCGACAAACTACTAGAGCACCGGTGCCTCTAACCGTGACATGTCATTTTATATGAAACAACAAATTATTTAGTATATTTTGTGAACAGGGTTGATCGAGCCAACTTACGTGTTACATAACGATACCCTCAAAATCATCACAAAGTTGTATTTATACGATTGTTATATGTTCAGATATAACAAGATGACAAATTTTATCTGTTTAGAAATTTGGTACACATTGTAGTATAAAATATCTTATATACCTTTACACTTTTTTTTTAAAAAAAAGATATGAAAAATAATTTTTCCCTTTGAAAAATCTTATAGAAAACCTTAAATTTTTAATAAATTTAAATAATTTTTTTCTATATATTCGTTTCGTATCTGGAAGTGCAGTTATTTGAGCTTGAAAATTAAATTGTATATATTTATTTATTACAGCTATAATATTGTTCTATAATTAAAAACTTTTCAAACTATCTGTCAATAAAACAATATTATAGTTTTATAATTTTATAGTCATAAACGTTCAGTTTGATAAGTTCATTACAACAGTGAAATACATGTCTATAAAGTCAAATACAGAGTGCAAACTGCATTCATCTCGTACCAGTGCACTATATGAGAATAGTAAATTGATACTAAAATACAATCTCTTGGGTCCAGGTAAGCAGTTAGAACGTAACCACAACGTAAAGCTGTTTAGAGTAGACAAGTTGCAAAGGAAAATCCTCTCACATATTAATTTAGTGAGTGGAGTTTAACACAGAAGATGAAGTTGCATGGTTCGATTTGTAGTGTATTATTAAGTTGTCGATAGTCGTTTCGAAGTTTAATAATGGGTCTATAAAGTCTACATTAAAGGGCTTTATATGTAGTTTAGGTTTTAGTATAGATGTAATTATAAATATTTGGTTTGAAAACTTTTAAGTTTATATAGTTATAATAAAAATAAAAATCAATTAAACCATAACTGAATAAAACAAACATTTTATCCTATAACCTAACATCGTCGATTTCATCTTACAATTTATTTCTGTAGATAAACAATTTCATAACAAATAAAATATGAGATTTTCGATAAAAAGTAATTACAAATTTATTAACTGATTAACTACTTAATTACTACCTCATTTACATCAATCTCTCGACGTGAATGTATACAATCATTTAGTAACAATTTAACCTCTTACCACATAGTACAGACAATTAACTACATACCATCAAAATCAGTTTAATACTAGACTAATAGCACATATATGCTAACTTAGAGAATAATTCATTGTTAACTCCCTTAACTAGCAAATACAGTCACTAATAGGTCTGCCTATTGGAATTATTCGAAAGCACTAACCGAGTTTCAAAATTTAATTGATACTGTATTGAACAATCTCTTTTTTTCATTTAATTTGATTTATTTTTTTGAAAAATTTCAATAATCAAATCAAATCACTCTTTTATTTTTAAAAATATATATTACAATATTTTTCAAATATTTTACAATATTTTTTTAATAAAACAAATAAAGTTTTGATAAACCATATTAAAATTTAATAAATAAATAAATTATTTTAATGATTAAAATTCTGTTTTCGTAAAAATCTTTATTATACAATAATTTGATAAAATTTGATTTAAATTTTTAATAATGACTTATTATCAACTTTCTTCGATTATTCATGTTTTAATGACGATATCATCTTTGAAGAACAGAAAATTCTTTAAATTAAATTCTACACTTTATCATATTTTGTAATTATTTGTATAATCTTAAAATTTTAAATTTATATTTTTTTATCTTTATTTGTTTACTGTAAAAAAATAATATTATTTATTTGTTATAAAACTCTATATTAGAAAAGTAATTAAAAAATTTGCAGAAGCTTTCAATCATTTTTTAAGATTAAAATCATTTCGATTTTCATAAAAAATGTCTTTATTTTTGTTGTTTCTTATTATAATTAATTTAAAGATATACCATTTTTATAACTTGATAAATATATGAAAATATCAACATTAAATTAAAAACTTTAACATAAAGTTTTTATTATTTTTCATTCACACTTAATTGAACTTAACAAAATATATTTCATAATTACATATATTATTATTTAAATTGAATTATTTGTTATTTTTTTTAAAATTCAAAATTAAGTATTATAAAAAATCCTAGCTTATTTATATTTTATTTTTATAGAAATTATTTAAAAAAATATCAACATTTTATGATAAATTTCAACATTAAAACTATTAATATTTGGTATTAATAAAGTATCATTTATTAAAAGAAACAAATGGTTTTCAAACCGAAATTAATCATAAAAAATATAAAGGCTAGTTAAAAAAGAAGATATTATTTTATTATTTTAAATATTATATATGTACAGCTGGGTCTGTTTTTATGCGGATTATATTAATGCGATTATAAAATTATGGGGTTCATATTTCTTCTTAAATCTTTTAATATCTTTTTATGCGAATTTTTTTAATGGGATTTTGAAGTATTGCGATTCATATTTCTTCTTAGTATCTTTTTATACGAATTTTTGTTAATAATTCCTTTAAGCGGTCATTTAATTCAACGACATATCGCCGGAATTTTGGGAAATATCGCTGGGATTTTGGGAAATATCGCTGGGATTTTGGGAAATATCGCTGGGATTATGAGAAATATCGCTGGGATTTTGGGAAATATCGCTGAGATTTTGGGAAATATCGCTGGGATTTTGGGAAATATCGCTGGGATTTTGGGAAATATCGCTGGGATTTTGGGAAATATCGCTGGGATTTTGGGAAATATCGCTGGGATTTTGGGAAATATCGCTGAGATTTTAGTAAATATTGTTGGGATTTTCGGATATATCGCTGAGATTTAACTTATAATCATTTTTTTGAATTATGTTATATTTTATTTTTTAGTATTTTTATAACGGGAGAAAGATTCTCTCTTTCTCCTTCTCTCTCTCTCCTCTCTCTCTCTCTCTCTATATATATATATATATATATATATATATATATATAATATTTCTATGTATCAAAATATTTAATCCTATAACAATTAATAAAAATAAATAACAAGTAAAGCAGAAAATATAAAATGCACCTGGCTCTTCATCGAATTAAAAGAAAATTCTAATTTCAATCACAACGTGGAAAAAACAAGCCAAATTCAAATTTACATATCAAAACTTTATTCAATTTTGTTCGAATCAAATTTGTTTATAATACATTATATGCGAGCGTCTATTTTATGTATGATATGTAAATATAAATGGCCGTCGTCGCTAACATGCTTAACATGTAAACGAACTCAATCATCGTATTCATGTCTAGTATATAGATTCGATTTCCTCGACGACTCAATTGCAATGGGAACGTGTAACAGGCTCGTTGTGATCAAGTCCTACAGTTGGCAGCGAATATCCTATGTATATACATACATATATACTACATAGTTGGCAGTATTTCCTACAGGTCCACATACACTTGATTCTCATTCCCAGGGAGAAAATTAAGTTCGCCACTTGTACTAAAGCTCGGTGTGTGCACGGATTGTGAATGGCTTTAATAGTAAATACATAAACATATATTTATACACACACAAATTTATATATATATATATATATATATATATATATATATATATATATATATATATGAATGTAATATTATTATTAGGCATATGTATATAATGTATGCATATAACATTCTTCCTGTAATAATAATATAAAACCATTTTAGTGTTTATTATATTTTTGATATCAAATCACAATTAATTCATTTGCATACATACATATTTACTTTTATTTGAAATAAATCAATTAGTTTGATATGTATTCTGTTTAATAAACTTCCTAATCGTTTTACAATTATATATATATATATATATATATATATATATATATATATATATATATATATATATATATATATATATATATATATATATATATATATATATATATATAGATTTGTGTGTGTCAATTTTAATTAATGGCGAATAATAAAAATATTTCAATTATTTAAAAATCAAATAAAAACATGAATTGAACTTCTTATATTATAACAACTTTTATAAATAAGTCATACCTTGAAAAATTGTATCATAATTATGAATAAACTGTTATTATATAACCTTTATTTGGAAGATATCTTAAAATCAATCAATAATCCTTAATAATTTCAAAAAAAAAATCTATTTGACCTAATTACACATTTTTTATACAAAATATTGTTTTTAATTTCGTATCCTTTATTATAAATAATCATATAAAATTAATATATAATTTTCGAATTAAAAAAATAATTATAAATTAACATTAAATTCTAAAACTAAAATATCGATCATTCCAAATATATATTAGTCGTTTTTTAGTTTTAAACCAAAAAAATAAATAAATGGAAAATAGCATAAATAAGGAATTTACTTATATAATATAAAAATTGATTAAAATATTGAGAAATAAAATCGTTTACTTTATTCATTGATGTACATTGCAATGACAATGGTATCAATTTCATAGTGCTGTATTATAAAAGAAATTTAATAATACATCATTCTGACTTATATGACATGACTATTGAAATATGCATCATTAAATACAATGAACAATATATGATTATTGAATATCTTGTAGACTTCAAAGAAATAATTCATTTGTATTAAAATGATTTTGTTACAGTACCAAAACAAATAGCAACAAATATAAAGTATACCTAATTAAAATTGTATTTTTATAAAAATTAATAATATTTTGTAAATTTATCGATAAGTTTTGAATTTCATCTCAAGTAAATCTTAAAAGATGGAAAAACAAACAAAAAATATTTTGAACCTATCCAATTATTCAAAATTTTATTGTTGAATATTACTTAAATATAAAATATAGGGTCATCCAAATGTAATGCCTAGATCTGTGTTTTATTAACAAGAAACAAAAGAAACTATACACATGTTTCCCTACGCATCACCCTATAGACAAGTTCCTTTTAAATAAAACACAAATCTAGGCGCCACATTTGGACGACCTTATATTAGTGGAATGAAATATTTTTAACATAATAAATGCACCATTATTTATATCAATGTATTACTTTTTTTAATAAAAAAAATATTATTATTGAAAAAAGATTTAAGATAAAAATAAATTTACTTAAAAATTATGACTCAATTTCTTATTTCAACCATTACAAAAAAGTTTTATGAGATAATTACCTGTAATATATTCAAGTCCTTTAGCAAGAATTTCAATTTTTGAGTTATTTTTACTTAGTTAAATATTTCCCTTTTTTTAATCTTTCACTAAGGAGACAGCTATTCTAAAATAATGAAATAAAGAACATTTAAAAACGAAACCTTCTATGAAAAATTAATTAATTTTTGTAAATTTATAAAATTAATTTTTAGTGTATGATTATTTCTTCCATAATATATAATATAATTCAATATTTCTTAACGTTAAATATTCTTTTCATAAATCAATAACAATTCTTGAATAGATGATTTTGTCAATATGGTTTACAAAAATCGTCAGTCAAAATTTAATGTTTATTTTTAATAATTATATTTCATTCCGAAAACTAACAAATACATAAGTAAACATTTTCTGTGTTTACTTAATAAATATTCATTTTGTTTATATTTAAATGTATGTATGTACAATATATATATATATATATATATATATATATATATATATATATATATATAATTCGTAAATATTCATCAATGTGCGTGAACAAACAAATATATAAAAGCGTGTGTATGTGCATATACATCATAGACATAGCCTGGGCTTAAACACAAACTTTTCAAATAAATTACCGTTTTGATTGATTGAAATGGGATGATGTGATAATTCATAAACGAAAATGCTATTGATTTTCCATTAAAGTAATATTTATTGCAATCGACATAACTTTAAACCATGATACACGTAATTTAAGCTGCAAATTTTTTACACATATATTTAGTTGCCATTTATAAGTACTTAAATTGTGTTTTAAACAGATTTTTTTAAAAAAATGTAAATGAATTGTCGAGTATTTGAAGCAAATGTGTTTTTTTAAAAAAATTACAAATGTTTCTCTATACACACACACACACACACACACACACACACATATATATATATATATATATATATATATATATATATATAAATAAACATATTTATTAAACATTCATTAGTAAAAGCAATTACAAATATAAAGTGGAAAATTATTGAAAAAAAGGTAATATATACTTTATTTTCAGTATGGATATAAATTTTAGAATATGTTTTAATCTTCATTGTGATTTCATTCATCTATTCTCTAAATGTTTATACATATGACAAATATGTGATAAATATTCATTTTTTATCATTGACAGGTAGGTAAATATTATTTTTATTATAAAAAAAAAATTAAAATAAATAATTGCTGATTAATATCACTTTTTTCGAAATGAAATTTTACTTTTAAATTTAATTTCTTGTTAGTAGATGATTCATTATTATTTTATATTTATATATATATTTTTTTTAAACAAGTATCATTTTTAAAATTAATTATATTATAATTTAAATGAACATATTTGTTTTAAGAAATATCTTTTGTCCTGATTAATTTTGACGATTTTTTTTAACAAACTATTTCAAATTATCCGTATATTATTTAATATATTATATATATATATATATATATATATATATATATATATATATATATATATATATATATAAACAGACAGAGAGTGAGACAAAAAAAGAAACATATAGATTTACATTTATTTTTTAACAGTATTCTTGAATTCGTATTTCTTGAAATATACACTCTGAAGTGCTCAAGGACTAATCATATATCTTGTAATTATTTTTAGTTTGTATTGATAACACGTAATTTCTTGATATCCTTCAATCTCGGAATCTTAAAAAAGATTAACAGGAAGTTATATTGGATTTTGATATACTCGTAATCCTCCACGAAATTAAATATTTGCATCTACAGCATTGTTGTTAAGATTTATATATTTACAGATACTCATTTCACAGTTTGCGTTCCATATGTTTCATTACTCTTCCGTGTTATATATTCTTCGAACAGATATATATATATATATATATATATATATATATATATATATATATATATATATATATTACAATTGAAAAAAAAAAAAAAAAAAAAAAAGCGGAAGGGAGATACTTGCCAACCTAATATATATATTACAATTTAAAAAAAAAAAAAAATGAATAATACTCAAATAACATATTTAACAATTTATTATTTTTACGAAAAGATGTGTATTTAAATATAAATAAATAATTTATTAGAACATTCTATATTTTTTTAACATTTTTGCGATTTAATCATTACTTTTTTAATTTTAGTTCATATACTTTTTAATATTAAAGTATACTTTAAATAATAATACAATTTTCATTATTAATTGAAATATTATATTAAAATTTCAATGAGATTAAAATTTTATTTTATATTTATTAAATTTAAAAATACACAAAAGTGAACGGTGTGATGTATTGATACAAATCTCAGATAATAGTACATTTAAAATTACTCTCAGATATGTACATTTAGAGAAAATAATTTAATATATATATATATATTTATATTTATATTTATATATGTATATGTATAATTGAGGTATTTCTTTATAAATATTTTTCATAAAAACTCACTAATAATTTAATTATACTTTATCAATGGAAAAAAATCAAAAAATTAATATCAGGGAATATAAAACAATTTGGCATAATAAATTATTCAATGTAATATGTTCAGGAATTGTGAATTGAATAATTTATTTTAGTTTTCTTAATTTTATACAGAATAAAATGAATTAAAAATGTCCGTGGGATTTGTTCAAGATCAGCTAAAATGCCCACAAATGTATTTATAGTTGCATTCAACTCGTAAACGCAGCCATAATAAAACAAATATTCAACATGGTGGAAACATTAGTTGATATGTGTATAGTATTGTAATCAATTTACTTTTAATGAATAGCATTTTAAATCAATTAAAATATGTTCAACTAATGACATTTGATATAACATTACGTAATGTTTAGTAACTATTGGTGAAAATTAATTCATATATCAACAATTTCGTTTTCTCGACATAGCGTCAATGTTGTATACATTGAATGTTATCTTCTGAACGATTTGATATTTATAAATATAATTTAAATGCATTAAATGAATGCACATCATGATTTATGCTAACTTAGTGACATATAAATAAGCATATTTTTTAGCATATCTAAAGTACTGAAACGAAATATTATTACCAATGTAAAGGAGTTTTATTTATAACCTTACTTCCACAACATAAATATAAAAAAAATCTTAAAAATGTGACAAGAGTGTGCTTTTTTAATCGTTGACTCTATAAACAATCATTATGGCAGTGTCAGATGCTGGGTTTAATGTTGTGCAATTTGAAAAAAGACTCTCCACGCTTAAAGATTCCCAAGAAAGTATCAATTCTTTGTCAGCGTGGTGTTTGGAAAACAGACAGCATCATAAGAAAATAGTTGCGGCTTGGTTGAATGTTTTGAAAAGAGGTAAAATAACTTTAAATCATAATCTTTTGTTTTCTTTGGTATTTTATGTCGGTAATTGCAATTCTGTATTTATAATTATAGCAAAAGTTGACCATCGATTGACTTTATTTTATCTTGCGAATGATGTTATTCAATATTCTAAAAGAAAAAACTATGAGTTTGTTGAAAGTTGGGGGACCTCGTTACAAAAAGCTACTACGTTAGTTCGGTATGAAAATTTCTTCATTTAATTATTTATTTACATCACGTGCACTGTTCAATAAATCGTTTTAGTGAGGAAAATGTAAAACATCGTATATTACGAATATTTAAAATCTGGGAGCAACGTGGAATTTATGGAGAAGAGTTCTTAGCAGATCTCTCAGGACTTATTAGTGTTGCTCCTGCAAAAAAATTTGATCAAGATCCTGCAGAATTTCAGGTTTTGAATTAGTATTTATTGTGATTGCATTATAGATTTTTAATATATGTATGATTCTTTCAGCCGTCATATTTAGTATCAAAAATTCAACAATGCACAAAATTAGAAGAAGATACAGATGTAAAATTGAAAAAAGTAAAAGATAATGAACAAAGTATGCAATGGCAAGATCCAGAGACAGTATTAACATCACTTAAAGGTAATAAAAATAAATTGGCTATTTTTTTGCATATAGTTTATTATATTTGATACATTTTATTATATTTTTGGACATTTAGATCGGCAGCAAGTTGAAGATGTAGAAAAAGAAGTTGAACACAGTGTTAAACTTGCAGAAGTTGTAACAAATGCATTGAACACTGAAATTAAAGCAAGGAAACATTTGTTAAATTTGTTAACCCAGGCTGAAGTTTTTTATAGAACTCAAAAAGGGGAAGTGAAAGTTGTAGCTAATGTGAGTTAGAGTTTATAAATGAAATTTAAATAATAGTATTATTGTACATAAAATCATTGTCACTTTCATATGTAATTTTCACGTCAAAAACCTAATTATGCATTCACAGGCATATAAAAGTTTTGGCAGCAGAGTAAAGAACTTGAAGAAACGTCTAGATGAAATGCTTCAAGATAATTCTAGATGGGCGAGTCCTATACCGTCACCTGATGTTAATGCACCATCACCTGGTCCTGATTCTGATATCGAACTACCTGGAGATACTACTACAAATAGTATATATTCTCTCGACCAAACATATAATGCAAACTTTTATAATCCTATATCATCTTTAGATCAATCGCAAAGTTTCCAAAACAATGGATTTTCAAGTTTTATCGGACAAAATATGCCATTTGATATACATGTATGTTGTAATTTTTTTCATATTTAGTAAAATTTTCAGTATTTCTGTAACATTAAATTTAAATTCAAATTTTACTTTCTACAAATATAAAAATTAATATATATATATTTAGTGTACATAATTAAGTAAAAATTATAATCAATTAATTTTCTTCAGAACCATTTTTTTTATGTAAACAATTTATCTGTTCCTTATATAAATCAACTTTAATAGTCACAACTATTTTTAGGCAAATCTTTTTAATGATTCAAATACACCATCACATGTTTCTGATACAAATTCTACAACTAATTTAATAGAAGTTGTTGGAGGAACTCAGCAATCTCAACCAGAAGGTTTTAATATTAATAATATTATTAAACAACTGATGCCAACTCCCAATCAACATTCATCAGGTCAGTGTGATTTTAAACATAATTTAAATCAACAGATTTTAAGTAATATAATAAAATTACAACTAATATTTTCAAAAAATATTAATATTTTTAAATTACTCTCCCCTAAAATTATTATTATATATCTTCTTCCTTCAAATATGTAAATATTGAATAAGTTGTGAATTAAAGTGTTTTGTTGAAAAATATTCCTTCTGTAAAAAATATTTTAATAGTTTTTTACAGTCATAAACATATTGTCCTGTATATATAGCTGAGTTCATATTTACAGTTTTATATTCATATAAGTTACAAATAATATTCTATCATTTTCAGTTTATTTAAATATGTGTGTATTTTTTTTATGTAGCATTATTTTATGTATCATTATTTAAATCAAAAGTAGATTTGAAATTTATATTTTTTTATTTTATTTACAAAAAATTAGACATGTTTATATTTTTTAATATTTTTTTTATTTATTTATACATTACATTAGATATGAGTACAGGAATCAATCCAAATTCACATTTATCTTATGGTGATTCTGGAAGTACCATTACAACGCCATTGCAACCACCACCTATTCCACCATTCACAAGTACAACAACTACATATGCAGCAACTAATAATACAATTGCTTACTCTGATCCTGTTTATCCACCTTCTACTGATTCTTATAATCATGGAGGTAAGTAAAGAATATATTTCAAATAAAAACTTGTTTGTTGTGGATTTTAATTAATGAAAATTGTATGTGGATTGTTTTATAACTAGTTTAATATTATTCATATTATATGTTTTGCTGAATATCTTTGAACTTATAAGAATTTTATTAGCTGCTCCACAAATTTACATAAAAGTTGATAAAATATTTTTGATAAAATAAATAGATTTTTTACTAATATAATGAATATATTGACAATGTAATAACATTTAAAAGATAAAAGAGTATTGTAAGATTTTAGTATAATTTATCATCATTTATGATATACAGTTAATAAATGTAGAAATGAAAGTAGTTATTGTTGCCATCTATGCTTTAAAATTTCAAAAGTGATTTTATTTTTAAAACCTGTTTCCTAAAGATACCAATACATCAACTTTTCCTCCAATCCTGCCTACATATAATAATCCTCCTCCAGTGCAAGTTCCTTATCATTCTATAGGTGCAGATGAATATAATCCAGAAGAAGAACCAGAAACATGGGAAAATGATGGTGTATGGCCTGAACCTCCAGATATGGAAACACCAGAGAGCCCTCCAGGTTATGAGAAAGAAGGTTTACTGGATCCTATAGAGTATCATGACGTTTCTTCAAATAATCATCCACTTCTAACATCTCAAGATGTTGATCATCGGGTATTGTTACCTCCGCCACATCTACCACCTCATTTGGTGGACATTAAAGGTGACTTATTTTATTGCATCCAAATTTTATGCGAGTTTAATATTATATTCATACATAGGTCCTGATACGGATCACAGAAGTGGGCGGGGTGGATCTAAAGATATTGATCATAGAAATTTGATAAGTTTAACAGGATCTCCACGACGTGAAAAAAGTCCACCAAATTTAATCCCACCCCCTCCATTACCTCCAAATTTATGGTCAAATCAATCAGATCAGGTAATATTGTACACCGTATGATTGATAATAAATTAATTTTTCGTATATTTGTGTTTATTTTGTTTTAGGATTATAGAAATATTCATACAAATGCACCGCCATCTCGATTAAAAGAGCCTGAATTTCAGCGCTCATCATTAAATTCAATGGTGAATTTGGCACAGCTAGCTTCAGATCCGCCACCTCCTCCACCGCCGGTTTTAACGTCCCCCATATCAAAACTTAGTAATAAAATATTAACACCGAGAAAATCTTCAGATAGTCAACAAAACCGTGATAATGTCGAAAGTATTGATATGGACTTAAGTGATGATGAATCAATTTTTACTAGTGTCAAACAAATTCCTTTAAAAGATGATCTTGTTCATGTGAACAACAACAGAAATAATGTATTAAATAGAATACCTGATGTAACAGATAGGATAAAAGATAATTTACTATTATCAAATAGTAAACATCAAAATTTCAACACTTCTCCTTTAGAAGAAAAACAGAAGAAGACAAACAAAAATCAAACTATTAGTACTGTTGTCGGTTCATCACAAATAATAGAAAAACTAGAACCTCCTCCTATGCCACCTTTAACAGATAATCAAGATGATGATGTAACAGCTAATAATCTTCTAGAAAATATTGAATCGCAACTTAATGAGGAAAATTTCTTACAGAATTTAACACAAGAAAATGAAGTTAATTCAAACAGCACACCGTATCCAACTCCACCTAATCCAGAAGCTAATTCTATTGAAGAACAAAGATGGTACAGCAACGATTGGTCTGAAAGATTTCCACCAAATTTCCAAAATATTCCTCCGGAATTTCAGGCTAGACCTGAATTTACTGGTCCATTAAATTTTCTCAGACCGCCGGTGTTTCCAGGTACGCCAGAATTCCCTGGACCTTCTGATTTTCATCGTGTACGAAGAGGGATAAGGGGGGTCGGTGGTTTTCATGATTTTGTGAATAGAGGTCGTGGGGGAGTTCCTCCTCCTAGAGGACAAATTCGACCTGATATGTGGGTTAATAGGGGGGCTAATCGTGGTTTTCCAAGAATGCGTGCCAGTTTTCGAGGCAGGGGTATGCGTGGACGTTTTTAAAATAAATTTTTAAAAATATTTCTTTTTTGTTGTGATAATGTGATTTATAAGATTTTGTATAAAATGAAAAACTTTGATTTAAAGATATAAACAGGCGTTTTGTAAATAATATTTTATGAATCATTAGATTTATAAACAAAATCGTGTAAAGATGATCACTATGTTGATTTTAAACAAAGATCTTAAATTAGGAAAAATTTTGAAGTGATTTGAATGATTATTACTGAAAGCACATATTTTGTATATTCCTCAGTTTTTTTGTTCAAATAATTTTCATTTATTTTGTTTGGCTATGTCAATATAATAGATTTTAAATTTTGCAGCTTTTAACCAACTATAGTAAAAGGTAATATCAATAAGAAAATGCCATTTAATATCATAAGCTTAATATGTATTGCATATTTTGTTTTAAAAAAAAAACTACATGCATTTTATTTTTTAAGTATATATTAATTAATGGAAGATTTTGTTTCTTTTAATACATTTTCTTTTGTTAGTTTCATTGAATGAAGAAAAATGTATAACACTCTAAACTATTGTAGTATGTAAACATAAGATTAAAGAAATGTATAATATAGAAAGAACAAATTGTTTATGTAATGTTTCTCTTGGTTTTAAAGTAAATATCAAATTATTTATATGCAAGTATAACATTGAAACAATATTTACAAGGTATTTCTTTATGTTATTTCTAATAAATATGACATGACATTTAAAAATTTCTTTTAATTTGCCTTTAAGGAATAAATTCATATGACATACATATGAAATGTACCAATTTGCTTTTATTTTTTATTTTTTTGGTTGTATTTTTATGTACAAGGAAATGAAAACTTTGTTTTTAAAGTGCTTTTCTATTAAAATTTATGTATTTTATTTTGTTTCCTTCAATATTTGTCTTTTTTCATGTCTTACAAAATAATAAATACTTATAATTAACTGATTTTTTTCTAGCTTTGTAAGAACAAGTGTAATCAATGGTACAATGTAAATATTTTATTGATTTGAAATTTAATTCAAATATTCTTGTTAATGTCATGCTATATTTATTTAATGCTTTTAATGATAAAACTTTTTACTGAATTATATTTGATGCAACTCATGTCGTCAACATACAAAATCATGTTCATTCAATTTTGTAAATCTAATTATAAGAAAATGTAAAAGAACAAAACGTTAACAAAATGTCTTTGGCGCCGTTTTTTAAAACAATCGACATGGCAGCGTGTCGATAAGTTAACTTTCTATCATTTTAATAAAAAAATATTCAGTTATTATTTTTTAATATTTTGCACGTTATATGCATGAAAAAGATAAAGTGGCATTTTTGGTCAATGTTTTTATATAGATTATGTAATTTGTTTTATGAATACATTATTTTAAAACAATATTTTACTATTTCAGGTAATGGTGACGACATCTAGTATGCGATTGATTCAACTGCATGCTACATAAGTAATGTAAGATAAGTAGTTACACGATCCACAAAAATCGTTAAAAATCTTCTGTGTTACTTTTCTTTAGAGAATGTATATACCTTATATAATCTTCATAGTTATCAACGTCCGACAACGTCTTTTTACATTCAAGTTCACTGTCAGAACCGTGAACTGCCAGTGTGCTATCGGTTTTCGAAGAATCGTGTTTAATTTCATGTTCAAATCCGCATATGTTTCTATTAATTTCATCGTCTTGATAAAGTTTTTGTTGTATTTCGTGAAAAGTTTGTTTTTCAGCGGCTTGTAGTTCATTATGTAACGTAGTATCCGACTGTTTTTGTTTGAACGCCTTATTCCAAATAGATGTTAGAGAAATAGTTTTCTCGATATTTGAACCTTGATTCGTGTTCTTGAACGATAAATTAGATTTTTGAATAAAAGTGGCATCTTTTTGAACTCTGCTCGACGACGATGTATCTAATGTCAGTAAATGGTTAGGTTTTACCATGTATTTTTCATTTGAGATATTAATGTCCAATTTCGGCATTTTTAAACGTTGTTCGATAAACGGCTGTTCCAATAAATGTGACAGACATTCTTGAACGAAAATATTATTTAATGATACCGTTCTGTGTACATGAACGGGTCCGTTCTCATTTTCTGATTCGTTATCTGCAAGTAGGTGCGTGTATATATATATATATATATATATATATGTGTGTGTGTGTGTATGTATGTATATATGTATATATATATATATATATATATATATATGTATATATATATATATATATATTATTAATTTACCTGATTGAATATATTGAACTATGGTAGGTAAATTATGAAAGATATTACTATTTCGATTATAAAATATGTAACTAATGCAGCTTAAAACTGTTATTAATACACCAATTAATAATAGCTGCGCTGAGTAAAATAATGCAGATGCAATAATTTGAGTTCCAATTGATTTCAAATATGAAATCATAACAATTTAGTAAATTACAAATAATTTTGACACTCCTACGAAATAATTTTTTTGGAAAACATTTGGGAAACAGTAATAAATATGTTGCTAGGAAGTTTTTATAAAATAAAAGTAAAATAATTATTTGTTATAATCAAATTTGATGTTACTTGTCCGTTTTAAATTCTAAAACGTAATTTTTTGTTTCAAATTTAATAGAAAGTCGAGATGATTTTTTTTTAAATTTCAATGTTTAAAAATACGTGTTTTCTATTTTAATGTCGTATTTTATTGATATCCCTTAATTCATTGCTTTTGTATTTATCTGCGGTTGATCTGAATTCAAAACAGGCATCAGATAGATATTGATGTGTTAGAATGAAAATTGGTAGTGAAGAAACACAGCCAGAGATCTATAGATCTACAATAAAAATATTACAAGAACAAATTTGGATGTAATAAAATAATATTTTTCATTTATTAAAAGTTATTTCCATAACCAGGATAAAACAATGAAGATAAACGGTGAAAAAGTGATGGGGTTATTAGGATCATATTTTGTCAATTAATGTTCAAATAAAAAAATAGATATAATTATATATATATATATATATTTCGCGTGAAGATCGTAAAAAAATATAAAATTAAATATATTCCATATGATGGACTTTTTACTAAGGGTTATTTAAATTCAAAATATCAAGTATATTGTTAAAAAAATTGAAAAATATAATAAACACGTAAACGGATGAAAAGTAGCCATTAATGAGCAACTCATTATAAATTCAATATAATTATCAATCTAAAAAATGATATTGTTAAGATTTATATATCATACTCATTTTTTTTTATAAATCTCACTTTAACATTTAGTTGATATATTTATAAACTTTTTACATTAGAATTAAGAATTTTAGGAATATATACATTGTTGCCATTATAAAAAGTACTCAAAATTTCAATAATGAAGTACTTTAAATGTCATTAATATTTTCTAGTCATTAGAAGAACTGCTAATTTTTTTATGAAATCAGTTTTTCATTGGTTACCAAAGGACAGTTTATTTTTTAATATAATTCGTATTTATATATAAATATTTCAAATTAAAATATACATTTAATTGATTGTAGAAAATCTTTCTTTTTGTGTAGATTTTCAAATTAGCCCAAACAAATAATTTATTGGAAAGTATTTTTTCGTTTTGATGAAAATTTAATTTAGATTTATTAAAAAAAAAACTCATATTTTTTCTAAAATAGTACTTTAGTAAAATGGAAAAACTTACAATAATTAACAATACTCTAAACAACTTATTACTTTATTAAAATGTAATGATTTTTTTCTTAACTTTCAATACTATATTTTGGTTAAGAATTTAAAATTTTAAGCAGAATTTTACCACGATCGATTGGTGATATTTTTATTACCATTAAATAAGTCAATACTTAAAATTCTTTACATTTCATCTAAAGACTCTAAAATGTCAAAATATGTCGTAGATAAGTACTCTCACAAACAGTAATTTTAAAGCCGTAATTAAAAAAATAATAAACAGGTAAAATGCACATGAATAGAAAGATTATTTCAAAAAAAAAATTACGAAATTACATTTATTTTTAATTTAATTCAGTACAGATTAAATTTTATTCTACAAATATCAACGATATTTTTTGTATTGAAATTTTATTGTAAAACTTAGTTTTTGAATGTTTTTAATTTATTTTTTATTTCTTTTTTAAAAAATAGTGTATTTATAAAAGTATATACAGATACTTTTACCTTGCAATAAAATAGTTCACGTCCCAGACATATTTCCAGGAACGTGACTCGATTTTTAAGGATTGTATTGTTTTTCGTTCGTTTTTTTTAATTGATTTAAAAATTCTGAGAAACGTTTTTTTCGTAAAATAATATTTTTTAATATATTTTAATTGGTTTCATACACAATCGTAATTAAAATATTAACAATTATATATAATTTTTATAAAAATATTTAAATGTAATTTATAAAAAGTGTTCAAACATTAGTTTATAAATAAGTATATAATATCGGATAGAAAGTTGCTTACCAAATATATTAGTTATTTATTATATTATAAAATAGTAGATTGATAAAAAAATAGTCGTACTTTTAATAAGAATCTTATTAGGATTAATATTTCAAGTGATTTTTAGCATTTTTGCCAATTTTTAATAATATGATTATTAAAAAATAGGCAATAATGAAAATATATTTTTTCACTTATAAGGTAAAATATTTTATATATATATATATATATATATATATATATATATATATATGTATATATTATAAAAAAGTTCTTAAAAAATATTTATACAAAAAATAATATAAAATACGAAAAGTTGTTTTATACAAAAACTATTTAATTAATCTGAATTCTTATGAAAAATTACCTTGCGAAAGGTCTACATGTTATCCCTTAAAAATATTGATTTCTCGTTAGAGAACCGTTGTATCTTTTTTATATAAAAATGGTAAGTGTAAAAAATTATGATCATATCCTAAATCGAGCCTTTCTTAATGAAAAAAATGTCGTTAACTTTTAATTTATCTAGTTATTTTTATTGAAGATAAGATGTTTAAATGTACAAATTAACCTTTTAAATAAACGACTGATTTTAATAATAATGACAATATCTTATATATTTCATAGGAAATTATTATTAAAATTACATTATAAACTTAACAACCACATAAATTTATTAAACGTTTATTCTTGTTATTTTAAAATAATTTATAAATTAGTGTTACTTTTCTTACTACCTATTCAGGTATATTCAGTTTTAAGAAATATTTATATAATTTATAACCTGTTTAACACTGGATATTAAATGTTATTTATCCAAATTTATTCACATAAACTAGCTAAGTTTGAGTTATCTAGTTTCAAACATTAGAAAAGAAACAAATGGTTTTCTATTCGCTTTCTTAATATAGAAAAAATATAAATATTTTTTTTCTGATAGATTACATATATTTAGAAGTAGATTATAATAAATTTTATAAGAGAAAAACCTGTAGAATCAGTTAAACCAGGCTTTTTCTTAAAGAACGTCTTGTTACTTTACAGTGATTCATTTACAATTTTATATTATTATTTTTAAATCAACAATTATAGTTTATCAGTATTTTTTGAAATTTTTATTTTAACATTTTTGACAAATTCCATTATATTTTTTAATAATTTTTTTCATTGAATAAGTTTCGTATTTAAAATTGTTGTTTTTTATACATACGTTAAACTTAAGAAAAAAAATCTTGAAAAATAAGTAATCCGGGATTTTTGTTGAAGAGAAATTTAATTACGTTATTATTAATAAAATTTATTTAATACGAATGAATCACTCTTCTTCAATATAGCAAAATTTTTTTATAAAATTGTTCAATATCTATTTATATTTTTCTTTTTATCTATTAATACGTATTTCGATGATCATGCTATCATCATCAGAGTGCTGGAGTGTAAAAAAATATTCATAATTAAATTATACTTAATTGTTTATTAATTTTACATTTTTCATAAACAGCATTCAATATAAATATATATATATATAAAATATATATATATATATATATATAAAGTATATATACTATTTCAATTCAAATACTATTTTTTATATATATTTTTATTTAATTGATATTTCTAGAAATAATATAAATTATTTTTAAAAATATTTATAAAATGATATAAAAATAAAAATATTCTATTTTAGTACAAAATTTACTATAAGATAATAATTAATTATTGACATAGATAATATTGATTCTAAAAAGCATATTAATTTAAATTTTTTAATGTTATAATTTGTTGAATTATATACACATTAAAGGAAAAATATTATTAAAAATGTAAATATATTTTTATGTGCAAATTGTTATTTATAATATCTATTTAAAAATTAGAAATAGATCGTTATCTTAGTAGTATAGAACTGACATGTAAATATTTTTTGTACAGAATATTTCTGAAAAGTTTTTCAATATTTTTTTTTAAAAATATTTTTATTTTATAGAACTTCCCAACTTATCAATTAATTTGCGTAAATGAGAATGCATAAATTCTTAATGGAAATAAAATATTAATTTTCTGGAAAAGTGTCGATTTTTTTTTACTGAAAGTTTTTCGTAACTTTAATTTCTTATGGAATTTTTTAATATTTTTTAGAATTTGAAGAAATAGTCGATTTTTTATATTTTTTGAACTGTTTTGGAATATTGTGACTTTTAAATTCATTTGTAGTAAAAAAAAAAATAATGTCCAATGTATATATATATATATATATATAAATTTTTCATTTTTTTAAAAATTTCTTTCTCTAACAATTTATGTATTACTCTCGTTTAGTATTGACTATCAATAGTTGAATGATTTTTTATTTATTAAATAAAATAATAATATATTATTATTATTGTTCAATTTATAGTCTTTAAAAAATACAAATAATTAATTTTCAGAATTTTTATTATTTTTCGAAAAATTAATATCATTTAAAACTCTTTGTTGAATTTCGAAAACAGTGAAATAAATTAAAATAAAAATTGAAAAAATTAATTGAACGCTATTTAATATTTAAAAACATAATCGATTTTTTCCTTTTTTATTATTTTTTTAAAAAAAACTAAAAACTAATTTTGTTATTTCATAAAAAAAATATTTAATTACGCGATAGAAATTTTTAATATTAGGATGATGATTTATGCTGAAAAAATTCACTTTCACAATATTTGTAAGTTAATGTCAATGTACTTTGTGGAATTTTTGAATCGTTTATATTTTGCATGTTACTATTTAACGTGTTAAGTTATTCATGACTATCGATTGTATTCAAACTGATGAGACATTGATCGAACTAGTCATTAAATGTTTATGTTAATATTGTATTGCACTATCTATAATATTTTATATTTTACTGTTTTTTTTCTTTACATTATTTCATGATAAAATTGTATAACATTGAAGCTTTTCAGAAATATTCTCTGCATGTTAAATAATAAATTATTTTTATACTCAAGAGATTTATATCAAACAACTGTAATAATTAGAAAAAATATATATGAAAATGTAGTTTTTTAATCGTACTTTAGATATAATTGAAATCAATGTTCAACAATATATTTTCTATTAAATATTTGCCGAATTTTTAAACTAATCGTTTGTTATTTCTGTTAAACGAAAACTCCGCTGGAGAACAATCGACACTGGACTTTGTGAAGAATTAACACAACAAAATCATGAATATTTTAATGCCATATAATTACGTTACGAATGCATAGATGCATATCAACAATGAGTTATAGTATTCTGGGCGCCAATCACAAAGCATAATGCGACAGATTATATTGTCACGTGATCCATTTCCACCCTCATGCGCAGAGACACTTTACAGATGTCATAGTTGTCATGAAGGCGGTGAAGTTGAAATAGAATGATTTTCTGAATGATGTGCACAGATGAGTATGTTTTTATGAACGTAGCAATCCATTTTATTTCGAGTGGCGTGCATGAAATATTAGAAAAAGCTCTGCTATTACCGTACCGCTGCACATAGTTGATTTCTCGTTTGACAAACGCTGGTCATGGCGGTGTAGCGGTCGATACAGCTTTACAAGGAACGCATGTAGTATTTCTTTAAAGGCTGTGAAAGGCCGCTGTAAACCCGCATGTCCGTACGACTAGAAGTTAACCTAACAATTAGCAATAAAATTTGCTAAAAGTGCCTGCAAAAAAGATTTGTTTTTTTTTCTTTAAGAAAAAAAAACAATGATGTACGTTAACAATTTCGTCCAAAAATCAATGATCGCAATTATATAATGTTGACTGAGCATGCCAACGCCAAGATACGCGTTCTTACAGGTGTTGTGAATGTGCTAGTAGATTATTTTATTATTTACGTCGGGTGATATTTTATTAAGCGGACGAAACGATGTTTGTTTACTGCTTTTATTGTACGTCGAACCGTTTACATTTTGTGAAATGTATTCAGTGAAAATGTGCCAGTGTAACAATAATTACGATTTGTTTAGTGGTGGATGAAAAACGTGCTTTCGGTTATTTTGTATCGAGGCCGATCGTTCTGGCGTCTCGATTCAAAAAAACAGCGAAAATGAATCGACGCACGGCAAATCATCCCTATGATTCACCAGTTATTACAAGTATGCAAATTTTTATTCAAATTTTTCACATATATCGTACGTCTTTAATTCCCCTTATACAATGTGTTTTTCTTTATAATTCTATAGAATAACAATGGAGACTTATTAATTAAATAACAAATGATTTTTTTTATTCGATTATTTATTTTCATACAGATTTACTCTCAGGTCATAGATACGATTCAAATGCGCGCTCATTAATTTATAACCGCGTGGTGTGTTCAAGGTTTAAATTCTAATAATAAATATTTTCTTAGATATATATTTATTATAATATATAGAAAAAAAACTCGAGCTCATTCACACGATATATTTAAAAATATATTTACACCCATACATATAAATATATGTTATTTATGTCATTTTTTCCTTTAATACCCCTCAAATAAAATTAATTTAATTCAAATGAAATGATCATTGTTTTATTATAAAAAACGACCTTCTCAAAATCAAATGCGTATCAATGTTCTGTTTTTAATTAGCTAATACATCAATTATTCAGAAAGAACAATTTTTATTTCAGTACATTGTAAATAAATGTATAAAAAATATAATGAAACAAAGTGTCAAATATATTTCATTTTATGGTAATTTCCACGTATTTATTTTTCTTTAAATAAATAATGAAAACGAGACAGACATTAATGTGAATATGTCTTTTCATTTTATATATTAAGGGTATTTAATTTTATATAAATGATTGTTAAAAAAATATCGCAAATATATGCTACATATGTATTAGTTATTATTTTATATAAATTATTATATTAATATTTATATATAATAATTATTTATTTTTTTAATAATACGAAAAATGAATATAATATATTCTGAAATCATCCATTTCATCATTTAAATCAAGGATAAATATAAAAGTATGTCATGTATAATATATAAAAGAAATTTTTAAAAACACATTACAAATAAAATTATTTTTTTAAAATTTACAGAAAATAAATTTAATAATTTTATATTTAAGAAATATATATATATATATATATATATATATATAATTATTTGAAAGAGAAAGGCATTTTTTGGGAGAGGCCTTTATCCAGCAATGGATAGAGAGAGGATGATGAAAATCATCATCAACCTCATTTTATTCACTGCTGAATGAAGGCCTCTCCCAAAACTTTCTATTTCGACCGATCCAATGTCTTTTTCCAGTTCATTCTGATGAGTTTTCTTATGTCTCTATCTCATTTATCCAAGTATTTCTTCCTGGCTCTTTTTATATACATACACGACTAATATATTTCATAAAATCATTAATTTTTATAAAAAAAATAGAACTATATATCATACGATTCGTTTTTTTAAATAAAAAAAATCGTAAATTTATTTTTACATGGCGTTGATTTTTTTGAAAAAATAAACAATCAACGAAAAATGAAACAATCAAAATAAATTTCTAATATTGTAAATTTTAATTTGAAAAAATAACAGAATTTGAATTTGTATTATTTTTAATTTCTACTAGAAAAATAAAATAGCAAATATGAACAACTCTAAAATATTTTTTTGTAAAATTAAGAAATATTAATATTTTCAAAAATTAATTAAATGATATCCATATTTTTTTTAATATAAAATGTATATGAAAATTATTGTTTTGGAAATAATTCCATAAAATGTATAATCCTTAATCAAATTTTTAATTTAATTAATTAATTTCAAAAATATTTTAAGAGATATCTACAACGTAAATGCTCTGTTTGTCATAACCAAACCTTCACTCAAATTATGTTTGATCTCTGTCTTTCATCTCTTTACAGTATGTTAAACGTTTATCATATCCACATCCGCAGTGGAGCTGAACACAAAAGAATGAAAAAAATCAAGTTCCAAACTTTTCTTATTTGTCTATTGATTTTTATACTAGCGTTATTGTCTAAAAAGAATTTGTACACTTGGTTGTTTGATGAGAAATTAAATGATTTGTAACAAATTTATGATACGAAAATCTAAGTAAATATACACAATCATTTATATATAAAAGAAATAATTTATTTAAGTAATTCATTTAGTAATTAAATTCGATTCTTTTTCATTTGTATAAAGTGTATATTAAAATGGATATTTTATATGTTTTATTTTTTTAATAATATTTTCTAATTTTAAATCTAGCTATATTAATATTTAGTATGAAATAGTAATTTAAGTAATCGTATTTTTTAAAATTTCTCATTAAATATACAACTTATTTACAATCATTAATCAGTCTGAATTAACACTGAAGTATATTAAAAATCGATCATTCCATTTAAATATATTTAATATATAAAATACTTTTTAAATATGTATATTTATATAATGTATAAAAATACAGAGTGACAATAAGATTTCACTTTTGGACATGTGTCAAGAAAGACATTTCAATTTCGTTATCTGTCCTACATTTCTCAATTCATTGAAATTTTTATAAATCTTATATATTTTTCCTGTGTCTATTTTTAACTTCGAGTCTACAGTTTAAGTTAATAACATTTTCAACAATCTTGTATACTTTTAAAATATTTAATTTTATAAGCTAATTTATATGAACACATATTAATTAAAATTAAATCAATACACGTGTCCTAAAAAAATATTAAACTTTGTTTATTGTAGATTCAACCTTATATAATTACATCATTTTCAAAGAAAATTTTGAACTTACCTTTATTATTTTTGCCATGAAATTTATATATAGATGAATAATTGTGTACATAATTTCGTTATGTTCGTTATACATGACCCTTTTAAATTAGTCTCTGCAGGTACACATTTTTACTTAAATATTACCATCATATATATATATATATATATATATATATATATATATATATATATATATATATATATATATATATCATACACACACACACAATTCTCTCTATGTGAAATAAATTAACATAAAATATAAATTAAAACTGTTTTTTTTAATTTGATATTAATTAAATATCAATAGGTAAATTTATTTCCACCACAATACAACACCTCACCTATCATAACATTTTCTTTTATGAAATTTTCCAATAATCAATTATTATCTATTTTTATACGCTATAATAAAGTGTATTTTGATATAATTACTATCATATTTACTGTAAAATCTCAAAAATAATAATTTGAATAAAAAGGAATTCGCATGTTGAATTATTTCTACCGAAAAGTTCTGTCTGTGTTTCAAATAAATTAATAAATTTGTATACTGTTCATTAATATTTCATTAATATTGTAATTACCATTAATATTAACAACTTCATTCTATCTTGATGAAAGCTTTTGAATACCTCTTTGATAAAATAACTCGTGAAAACTCTTATTTTCATCTTTATTAATTTTTTCCATTTAAAAAAATTTATAGAGCCAAAAATAAATGGTAGTTCGAATATACTAGAGAATATTCTGGGTGATTTAAAACCTTCTAATAAAGTTTATTTTTTTTTAGGTTACTAAAGAAACATATAGCCTTGCATTATCATGCTGTAAAATAATTTTCTCTCTATTAACACGTTTTTTGAATAAACCGTTTCTTTTAATTTTAGAAATTCATAATAAATTAGTTTTCTCATATCCCATCCTTAGAAAAAAATCCCTTTTTCATATTTAAACTCTGTTTAAATGTTGATGTAACGGGTTATCTAGCTTTTCAGTATGCTCATTTCCTCACTACATTTTCATATGCAATTCACTTTTTATCTCTAGTTACGAGGCATTCAAAAAAAGTTTCATTTTTATTACGTGAAAGTAGAGACGAGCAAACGGTTATACGATTCTTCCTGTTCCCAGTAGTCAATTCACGTGGTACCCATCTTACATACTTTTACATGAATCCAAAATGAGTCTTCCAAAATATTACAAAAAATATCATTATCGATCATAAAAAGTCTTCCAGAACGTAGTTCGTCTTTAAGTTTAAAGTCTTCATTTTTAAATTTCTCAAACATCTTCTATATGTCTAGATTTTGCGTTTAATCTAAAAACTTTTTAACAAATTTCTGTATGCTTCTGTAGCATTTTTTCCTTGTTGATATTCATAAAGTGTACAGTAATGTAAATGAACTTTATCAACAAACCACTATCTTTGACTGTTTCTTGGTAAATACTGATGATAAAACATTTGTTTCAGTGTATTTCACAGGAACCAATGATAATATATGACTGTAAAAAGAATGAGTCATTTATGTTTAATTAAAACTCTTTCCTGCGTGCTTAAAATAATTGTACACTAGCCGACAGAACTTTTCAATAGATTTAATATATTTATTTCACAAAATTTTATTTCATATTTAAATGACTGTCCATTTTCTAAAAATAATTCTCTAACATAAATATTACAAAAATATTTTATAATTACTTTTGACTGTTTTTACTTTAACTGATTTACATCTCTATTGAAATGTATATATTATAGAAAATTTTGATTAAAGAATATATACTGTCATATAACTTCAAGACCCGGCAGATTTTATAAAATTAAGACGTATAAAGAGATCAAAAAAAATAAAATTTACAGAATACTTAGATAAAGAATATTTATGAAATTTAAGAGAGATACATTTGAAAATTAATTAATTTTATTTATAAATTGATATCTTTTCGTATGTGTTTTATTAAATCTCATTTCATATTCAAGAAAAAAATTTTTTTTACAAATTATTTATATTAAAAAACATTAACTTTTTTTATCAGGATAGTCAATAAATATTTATTTGACAAAAAAACATAATACAAACTAACCAAGGTGAATAAAATAAACTGTTTATTTCGTTTGACCGGAAAACTATCTGTCATTGTATGTTTTTTTGATTAAAGGTTATCATATGATAATTACTGAATATATTTTTTTTAAAAAATTGACAATTGTATATTTTAGTTTACAATTTCAGTATTCATGCTTCATGATTTCAATAATAATTTAATTATCTTATTAATTATTTAATGGATTTTTTTATATCCAATGTCTTTTTATCCAATAGTCTTATAACAATTAAAATATAAATTTAATTGGATCAAATTTAAAAAAATATTTCTTTATCAAGTTATAAAGTAGCTGTAATTTAATGGTTTTAACTTTTAGACTTTTTTCTTCTTTATATCTTCATTGTAACCTGAACTGTTACTCTATATAATCAACAGGTGTTTTCTTATTCTTCTTGTTTATCATTCTGATAAGTTTATTTTTAATTATTTAAAAAAAATGAAATTAATAATTGTCTGTGTTTTATAAATTTTTCCTTGCTGGTTATTAGTCAGGTGTAGTTATAAAATAAGCTTTAAAAAAACAATAAAATTAATACAAACCATTACCAGTCATAAAAGATTATAACAATTTTACGATCTTCTATACAATATTTTATATATTTTTGTGTTAAAATAAAATTCAGTTATATGTCTAATAACGTATATTTAAGATCATATTTACTAATAAAAATTATTTATAAATTTTAATTTTATATTTCTTAATTGTATATTTGTTGAGAGATGATTTTTAAAATATTTTGTTGTATAAAAAATATTTTCGAAATTAAATTTTCATTTTCAAGAAAATGAAAGTATTATTATTTTTATTTTATGTTACTTATTGATTATATAAAAATATTTTTCACATTTTTTAATAATTAAAATATTTGTTAACGTTAATAAAATTTTTTTAATATTGATGTATTTAATTTATTATGGACATTTTTAATTTTAATTTAATAACATTAATTTTCGATAATTTGTTTAAATTTTTAATTTTTTAAAAAAATTTCAATAAAATATGAAATACATTTTTGACACACTTAGATACGTTATGTCCTGTTAAATTGATTCGATTTAATTCTTCATTTACGTATATCTGCTTAACAAAGTAATTTTATTACATTTGCATTAACACAAAGTAAAACGTTTGGCACTGCTACCAATTTAATTTTATACAAATAAATTCCTTTGTAAAAATAAAATTCTTCTCGAATCAACTGTCAAGATAAATCGTTTGTTTGTGTTTATAATTATTTTTCAGATGTATTAAAACTATTATTAGACTTGGTTTCGAGTTATTTATCACTTCATTATATGTAGTATTCATGTGAGTAAAAGCCTGATACTTAATTTTTTGAGACTTCCAATTGAATTTTGGTACTAAGTAAATAAATATTGATTTCTTAACATCTTAAGATTCATGTTTATTTTTATTTTTTAAATAAATGATACAAACTTAAGTTGTTAAGTGATTGCTTTGTGAAGAGTAAATTAACTACAGTGCCAAATTGTATTGTAAATTCGTATTAACTGCAGTGCCAAATTGTATTGTAAATAAAATTATTTTTGATATATAGGAACATCCAAATGTGATGCCTAGATTTGTATTTTATTAAAAAAACAAAAACAAAATAAATTATACACGTTTTCCTATACACCACCCTATACACATGTTTCTTTTTAATAAAACATAAATCTAGGCGTCACGTTTGGATGATTTTATAAAATGTTTATACAAACTAACTATATTGTGTTAAAATAAAATCACATATTTATTATTTTCGTTTATTCTTCAATCCATTCGTATTAATGGTAAATAAACCATTATTTTTAAATTGCACGAATTTACTTATATCAACCATATATTCAAATATTCAAATTGATATATACTACTTTTTCTATTGAATATTTTATTCTATCAGATTAACATTTTTTGCCTGTCATATTGACCAATATTAAAGTTCGATTTAAAATTAATAATACCCTATAGACCTAAATAATTATTTAATCGATGCGAAATTGACTGAAAATATTATTTATCATAAAATCATTTCAAATTCATTGTAAAAAAACAAAGTTTCTGTATATTTTTTTATTCAACAAATTAATTATATAAATTACTAATCATTATTGTTTAAAATGATTTATTAAACAAAAATATTCTTTATCGTTTTATAATAAAATGTTTGTATATATAGTACAATAATATCAAAATCACTGTATTTCCTGTAAACGTTTTGAATTGTCCTTGAGTAATATTTAAACAAGCATATTTCACATTAGGTATTTCTTATCGACATATATTATATATATATATATATATATATATATACAGACTTATATTCACTTATGTTAATTATTTATTTAAACAAAATAACTATGTTCTATTACTTTTTATTGGAGTTTACTTTTTATAATACAGTTTTTCTTTTATTTATTACTAAAATTAATGGACATAATTGAAGGTAATAATATTTTTTTTTAAATAAAACTAATCCTTATTTGTTATGTAGTTATAATTTATATAATAGTTGACTGATGATTGATAATTTCAATAAATTTAATATTTATTAAAATATTTTTACTATTTTTCTATTTTCTACTGCATTATTTGTTTATACTTTTTTTTAAACTAAAATTACAGTTTAACATAAATGATTTTTTAGCTCCAACACATTTTTTTAACAATATATTTTTTTCTAACAAAAAGGCTCTGACGATATTGGCATTGCCATAGAAATTCACATCAGTTTACTATTATTATAAATAAGAAGTGAACAATATGTGATTTTTGAACACTTCATTGTGATGTTGATAAAAATTCATTTGTGTTAAAATTGGTTTTCACGTTTTGAAAAACAATGATTATTAATTTAAGTACAAAATAATTTTGATAAAATGATCTTCATTATTATCTTTTACAATTATTACAATAAATAATATAGTTCATCATTTGCATGTTCTGTTTTAAACATTTACGTTTAGAATATCCACAAGAATTTATTTTGTAGTAAAATTAAATGTTTGTTGATATTTTTATACATTATTAATAAAAATATATTTAAGTTAACAAATATTTTGATTAAACAATACTTAGAAATCTATATAATTGACTTAACATCTCTTATCGATTGTATACATTAAAATGTATCCTCTTATATACTAAACCAATAACACGATTGTCAGCGCCGAAATAGCTCAGTTGGGAGAGCGTTAGACTGAAGATCTAAAGGTCCCTGGTTCGATCCCGGGTTTCGGCATATGATATTTTTATATTTTATTTCGTTGTTAAAAAATTTAATTAGTAATTGTATATTTTGTAAAAATTACCATAATTAATCAAGTCATTACCATCTCTTGTATTAATTAATATTTTTTTCTTGTTTCATTTTATCTTTAAGAGATTTATTCCAGTTTTTTTACAAATAAATTCGAATGATAAATTTGTATAAAAACTATAAATAATTTAAAAAAAATTCAAAAATTATTTTTAAATAAGTGTTGTAATATTACATTGAGTTTTAAATACCAAACTGCAAATCGTACTATAACAGGGGGCGTAGCTCAGATGGTAGAGCGCTCGCTTAGCATGCGAGAGGTACCGGGATCGATGCCCGGCGCCTCCAGATTCTATTTTAAAATTTTAATTATTCATATTTATATATTATGTATAAAATGATGTATTTCATTACCATTAAATAATATATTTCATTAAATAAATTAACTCTATTATCTCTACATCAAGTAAATAACTGTCAAGTGAAAGTTATTTCAAGTATTTAATTACTGAAAGTGTTTATAATTTATAAACTGTTTCATATACTCAATTCGAGTAATTTTTGTTTATAATTAAAAACTTTTACATACATTTTTAATGTCCTACGTAGAAGAATAGTTTTTTTCCATGTGAACACATTTATATCGATTTCATTATGTGTACGTTAATTAGTCTACATGGTTTATTGTTAAATGTAGTTTAATTGTGTTTGCACCATTTCTCGTTTATTATCACATTGTATTTTCTAAATTAAACTTATTATATATATATATATATATATATATATATATATATATATATATGTATATATTGTAAACAGATTTTTAAAAACTTTACTATACATAACACATTTAAAATTATGTTTTATTAATTTATTTTTAGATATTCAAATATATTTTCATTTCAATGATGTAAAAATAATATTTGAAACAGTTTTATAAAATGTGGCCTGATATAATTCCTAATGGTTTTTCAAAATAGTATTTTTGTTTATATCTGCTATAAATATGTATTGTATTAATTCACTGGAAAATATTAAATATTGAAATGTTTTTATGTTTTAATAAACAACCTAGTAAAATATATATTTTATTTATCTTCTCATTTATTATATATATATATATATATATATATATATATATATATATATATATATATGTGTGTGTGTGTGTGTGTGTGTGTGTGTGTATTTTAAAAATTGTTATAATTTTATTCTCTACTTTTAATTAATCAATTTTTATTTATTTTTTTATATTTCATTGAAATAAATGAATTTGTTTTTTGTAAAATCAATTTTTATAATAATTTAAAATCATATAACAAATTTTAATTAATATTTTCTTGTAAACTATCTAGAATTTCAAACAATTATTACACATTTTGCACAAAATAAATTGGCAATTAAAATATGCTGAAAAAAAGTATATCATAAAATGTACATGAAAATATACAAATAACACACATATGTCAGTATTTATAATTGATTTCAAAATGTTGAATTTCAATAATTTTTATTTTTAAAATCAACTATAGTTTTATTTTACTCAATTATTTTTAATAAATGTATTAATGCTATAGAAATTGATATATTGATGTTATAAATGTTTACATTTGTAAATACAAAAATCAAATATTCGTGTTCTTTAATAATTCCAACATTCTTTCGGGGAATAAAAGTTACATCGTTTAAGAATTTATCGATTTATTCAAATATAAATTTATTTCAGAACGGGCACGTCTTAATTTGGAATCATCATGCGATGATGTACCATCCGCCAGTTTAGGACGTCACCTGTCTAAATCGGCTTCCGAACTGAGTAGTCCCCGAGAGCTTCCCGAGGCAAGACCTTTTTCTGCCGCACCGTCCACCCAACACCAAACAGTTGTACAGAGAACGCACAATTTTTTTAGTACTCTGAAGGTATGTTCTAATTACATTTTTCAAATAGTATTTTATAACTGTTTCTTAGTATCTTTTTTAATTAGTGTAAAAATCAGTACAAATTTGTATATATATTTTTTGATTTTTTTAATTTGACAAATTTAAATTGATTTAAAAATTCATAGCTCTACATTTATTCTCATTACTTGTGCTACTCTTTTCGTATTTTCAAATTTACAGTTTTAGTAGTCAATTAAAATCGATAATTCGTTTGTAATTCCATTTGTAATTCCGTTTGTATTGAACTGATAATTAGCATGGAAATTAAAATGTTCATATTATTAGTACAGGTTTATCCAGTTCTTGAATGTAATTGAAATTATATTGATTAGATAATAAAATTAGTGGTAATCGATGTATTTTGGTAAATTTGTAAAAGTTGGTAGTGGATTTGTGATTGATTTTCAGTAATATTTAATAATGTGATCATAAATAAAATGTTATTGACTCGATGTCTTTGTACAATGAAAATGTATTTATATACATTTTTTTTAATAAAAAAGCAAAAAAATACTAATGGACAAATCATAATTATTTGTATATTTGAATCTTTTTATTTTATAAAATAAATTTTCATATTTGAATGGTTTTAAAAATACATAATTATTTCTATATAAATATTAAAATTATTATGTACGAGTAACTTTATTAATATTAAATATGTATATGCTTATTAAGAGTATTAGATAAAACTAACTAAAAACTGAATCTGTAAATAATACAAATATAAATCATATAATGTATGGATTTTATTTTGTCAGGACGTATTTTTTCATCAGCATAAAAACATCTATTGTAAAAAAACTGATAGATAGATAACATATTTCTATACAAATAATAGATTCTTATTATATGTGAAATTTACTTTGATAAAAGTATTTCGGTTTACATATACACGTGTTACAAATATATTTTACATAAAATGGAAAACATTCGCAACTTATATAAATACGTATAATAGGTTTTTATGAAGTACAAGATTTATTTTGTAAGTTTTATGAATCATATATCATATATTGTAAAAAAGTGTGATTTATTTTGTACATAATAGAGATATTTTTCAATTTTATATAATATTTGTTTTGACAAATATATTTGTAGTATAAAAAGACAATGAATGTTTATAACTGTAAAATTTACATATATATATATATTAAAAATTATTATTTTCTTAATACTACAAATGAAAAATTTCTTAAATTTATATACAAATTTAAATTTAAGATATTATTGCATTTGTAATACTAAGATAATTGTAATTTTAAATATTAAATACAAATATCCAATGATAAATACATTTTAAATTCTCTTTGTAATTTTGAAAAATATAAAATTTGTAATTATATTTGAACTATGTGAAAGAAAATCCATTATAAATAAACTGGCTCAAATTAAAACTTAAAATTTGTATATTATAAGTAAAATTGAGAGTTTAAATTTGTACATTTTTTTTCTATTAAGTATTAATCTGAGTAACTTTTATACAAAAATTTCAAAATTAACGATTTTGTTATAAAAATCTGCAATCAATAGTTGTATTAGTTTAACCAGACATTTTATTTAGTATCAAGTTTTGAATAACCAGTATACAATTTAAAGAAAACTTTATCATAAAATAATATTTAATTCATTTTTTATAAAAATATACAATTTATATTTATTTAATACAAAATATGTTGTGAAAGAATTCAAAATCTCTTACGTTGCAAATAACTTATTTATTTACAAACGTTTAATATTGAATGGCATATTTTATTAGTTTGTTTTAATATCATAACAGTATTGACATTTTTTATTATAAAAATATAAAACATTACTCATTATTTACTTTTACAAAAGAATGAACAATGAGGTTTAATGGAATTTGATTCAATATTATTTTTGTAAGGCTTGTTAAATAAATAATTATCAATGAACAAAATTTAATTAAAAAGAACAAATTGTTTTAAATCAGTATTGTTATTCAAATTCGTACATAATATATTCATTCTTTCTACCTGTTTATTGATTTTATAATAGACTTGGAATATAAGTTGTATAAAAACAATATAAGAAATTAATTCTTCTACTTCAGTTTTATACAATCTTTGAGCTAACAAAGGTTACTCTAGCTTGTTGTAGATAATTATTCGGTAAAGGAGTATTAATTGTCAAAATATTGATTTCATTTTTGTAAATACAAAAAATATATTTTTTTTTATAATAATAAATCATTGTGTGTTAAAATATGAAAAATATTAAACAGAGTAAGACAAAAATTATTGAATTAATAACTAATGACCATTTTAATCAATTTTTATATATTTTATTTGACTAATTTTTTAATTGATTACATTTTTATTAAAGAAAACTAAAATGACATGATTAATTTGTTTATTTATTAGATTTGTAATTATTTCTGTGACTAAGAAATTATGACTATTTTTTTAATTAGATGAAATTGAATTGCAAACGTCATATTGTAACAAAAAATTATTATAAATATGTACTATTGCAGTCTTTGCTGATAAACAACTGTTTGTGTACGTAGAGCAAGTGCCTCCGTGGCGCAATCGGCTAGCGCGTTCGGCTGTTAACCGAAAGGTTGGTGGTTCGAGCCCACCCGGGGGCGTTTCAAATTTTTTTTTCACATTTTTTTACAAAACGCACCAATGTCATTCGAACACTTAACAATAATTTATTAATTTATGACTGAATGCATTTGTTTCCATTGACCTTTTTAGAACCGTTTAACGCGTAGCAAGAGTAGGGACCGCGCTCGGCGCAAGTCACCCAGTCAGCATGACAGTACGGACTATGCAGCAGATCTCAGTAGTGATCACAGCAGCCCTAGTACGCAGAGTCCGAGGCACAGACAACATACGGTCACAGGTAAACTAGATAGTGCACGTATTTTCCAACCACTGCATGGCATTGTATTGAATGGAATCACGTGTTTAATAAGCACTTCCTTAACGTGTTCTGTACTATGTGAACAATGACATCTCTTCCCGAGATCACGGATCGTCTATTATTATGTTTTTCAAATATATTTTATTCAAATTCAAATGTCACGCGGCCCGTTCGATAAATACTACTCGAATATTGTTACGAATTTAATTGATAAAGTGAGAAAATATGTACGTTTCACACGGCTCGCGGTTATTTCGAAACGAACGTTTTAAATATGATGAAGTTTCTACGGAAAATTTTACGTAAAGGTATTATCATTCTTATTTATATAGATATTAAAGCGAAGACATTCGTCTCAACAAACGAATAAAAACGATGGAACTAAAATATTTACTGCTATAATTAATTTTCATAAAAAAACTCAATCGAAAAGACACGAACCGGTTTTAAACAACAAATATCCTCGCTTTAATAATTATGTTAATGTAACACAACCAATCTCATTTTTTTTCAACAATTTATACCTTCTTTTTATTTAACACCTATGATTGTACTTAATGAATAAAAAAACAACAACAATTCAATGTTTTTAATGAAATATGATTAAAATATTTTAATAAATTAATTAATAAAAGTTATAACAGAATTTTTTTAAATAATTTGTGTTAATGTGTGGTGAAAATAAAATATGAATTAAACAAATCGTGTTTAAATAATAAGTGAAATATTCGGAATTAAACATCAAACAAATCTGATTAAAAATTAAACATAACATCTTCCTCAAAAGAAATAATTTTTTATTATTTTTCCAGTTTATTGTATTGATTCCTGTACTTTTCCATGTATGAGTTTTTCCCAAGAATTTTACTTTAATGTGTTTTCTGCTGTTTAATTTTATTCCTGAATTACAAATTTATTCTTCTAGAAAAGTCTGTAATTGATAATTTTTGTAATTCATTCATTCATAAATTTATTCATTCATAAATTCATATATATATATATATATATATATATATATATATATATATATATATATATATATATATATATATATATTATAGATATTTATATATTTAAAGTTTAGATTTTTTCATTAACAGATTTTTAATTTTTTTTACGATAAAAAGTTTGTTATTTACAAATTTTTGAAAATAACTAAAAATGATTTATAACAATAGTATGATTTTTGGAATTAATAAGCTATATTATTTAAAATTAGGGTTTTTCTGTATTACATCAGTATAATTTAAAGATTGAAATTGTTTTTTGAATATATATTTATAACAAATTGGTTATTATATATATATATATATATATATATATATTTGTGTATGCATATAACCTATTTTTAAATTTATCATTTTTAATTATTATTTAATTTTTAGATGTATGTTTTTTAATCATATTAATGATTTACTTTAATATTTATTTTATTATTACTCTAGAACTGACCTTTTATATAAATATATAATTGTTTTCTGTATTTAACTTCATTTTTTGAGAAAAATGACTTAATAGCATTTTGAATATATATATATATATATATATATATATATATATATATATATATATATATATATATACATATACATATTACAATTTTGTATAAATAATTCTTTGAAATTTTCACACTAAAAATAATATTTTTGACAGGTTTTTTTAAAGTATACGTGTGTATATATTTTCATACGAAATTTTATTTTTATAAAATATACATATATTTAAGTATATATATATATATATATATATATATATATATATATATATATATATGTATATAAAAATAGATAAATAGATAGATAATTTTATTGGTACATTTTTCCTATTTATCAAAAAATATTTTATACACCTTTCTTTCTGATATAATAATATAATATACAAAACGTCGTATGTTCATTTAATATTATAGGTTTCTTTAATATTTTTTTATAAAAAAAATAAAATATGTGAACACCTTTTTTTGGTTTAATACAAATATATACATATATTTCAAAAATTATATTAAATATTTTGTAAATATTGATCGAACTTTAATATGACATATATATATATATATATATATATATATATATATATATATATATTGTTTAAATTACAGTTTGTTCCAATTTTGTCACCAATTAATTTTTTATTAGACATTATCTCATTGTTACACTTTATAAATTATGTATACTCTGACAAATTTTAATATTTCTCTCAGTTCAGTTCAGATTTTGTTATTGTTTTTAAAAAAAACTTGTTTTGATAATTTTTTATCTATTTGTATATTTTGTGTATTATTTATTCTTAATAACGATTGAAAATATATATTTTTTAAAATAACCATTATATTTTACAATATACAGAAAAAATAATTTTTTGAATTATGTTTTTAAAATTTATTTAATATATAGCTGTTTTTTTAAGCGTAATAGAACTTAAATTGAATCACTATCGAAAGTTCTATCTAGCCTAAAAAATCACCTTTACTACTATTAGAATTGTAGTTCTATTAATGAAATTTGAAGAATTGATCTAATGTATTTTTTCATATATAAATAATTTAATTACTTTAATAGACAATGGCTTTATAATTATAATCAATACAAAAAGTCTGTTATTATAGAAACAAACATACAACAAACTAAAACAGACATATAATATTTGTGTATTAAGCTTTTCAAATATATATATATATATAATTTTTTTTTTGTATAAAGTTTATATATATGCAAGTTAAATGAACCATAAACAAAATGAACTTTATAAATATTCACTTCATTGATAACATGCATAGTTATTATAATACATGCATATTGCACCTGATATACAAAACATCGACAGGTTTTAAATTTTCATAAATTAATTAATCTACATATATTTATACAACGAACTTTTATTCGCATGACTGAGTCGGCGCCTTATATATAATACTATACAATTTACGTACGTTTGATCTACCGTGTAAATGAATCACGTATCGATTTTGCACATTTCATATCAGACAATTCCTATTCGAATCGAATAATTAGACTTGGCTTATACGCCGAACGTCTCGTATATTTAATGGAACTGGTTTACAAAACGAAACTATATTATAGTTGCACGACATGCTGTTATTCATAATCATTTTCATCTAATCATGTTAAAAGGTTCGAATGACGTGATCTATATAAATGAAATGTGTTCAAGTTCACTTGAATTTTTAATAATTTAAGTTGTGACATTGATATTGTGCAGCTGCGAAGGTTGAAACTAATGAATTCATAATGCGGAATTAATGTTCGGTTAGATTACTCATTTATTAAATACTAATTTAGAAATTACAGTTAAATATTCAACTAATATTTCATTGTTATGAATGTACTGTTTTATGCAAAAATACATGTTCATTTATTTGAATAATATTTGTTATCAATAAATTATTCTGTCTATCAAATTTTGTTTAAATAAATATCATTTTATAATTCAACATTTAGATAAACATATCAGTTAAATGCGAAACAATTTTTTTAGTATAGCTAATAATATGTTTTTATTTGTTGTCTTTGGATCATGCTTCTTAGTTTTTTTGATCAATCTCTTGAAACGTCCTTGAAAAAATTAAATTCCATGTTATTTCTGGTAAATGATTTAATAGTTATTAATCACGAATACAGTATTTTTTTTATTCAATAGAAAATCAAATTATATTAAGTATTTATTTGTGATAAAGATATATGTTAAATAGTTAAGATTGATAAAAGTATTGGTTAGTAAGTTAAAATTTGTGTAAGATATCAAACGAATTCCTGGAAAAGATTGAACAAAGAAAATATGTTGGGAACGAAATATAATATTCTTAATAGAGACAAAAAAGTTAATAACAATAATTAGTGATGAAACTTCAAGGATAGATATTCGTGGTAAGACAAAAAAACAGGTTGCTTGAGGAAAACGTATATTTGAAGGCCAACAACGAAAATTAAATATAAATTACAGTACAGAAAAGTATGAAATGAATCTTTAAATGGGATGTTACACAGAACAATACATGGCAGAATTTAATAAACGCGAATGTTAATTTTATTTAATCTGTTTCAGATTTGTGTTTGATATTGTCACGTTTATGTGTTATTTTCAAAGTTGTGTTAAAATAACCGGATTTATAATTTAATAATTATAACAGAAATATTAATTTACGGTGATGTTGGAAGATTTTAATTTAGTGTAAATATTTATATAAATACGTATATAAATTTGAAATTAATATAGTGTTGTAAGTGTATTGGTAAAATTGATATATGTGTGTATTATATGTGTGTGGATAAAAAAATATTAAAAAATCTTATTCAGAACAAACTGGAATAAATATGTGTAATTTACATTTCTGACGTGTATTACATTTTCCACGTTTTTGTTATATTTGAGAATTTAAATAATAAAATAACATCTAAGATAACAATAAAATAAAATAATTATATTCGAGTTTCATCAAAGTGTTCATCATTTGATATTATGACAGTTTGATGCGTTATAACTATTTATGCTGTTATTTTTCTTATGTAGTGCAATAAATTCAGTTGAATTTCTCGTTTACTACTATGTCTGAACTACTAGGTATTTTATGATACGTAAATTTTAGTATGAGTTCAGTTATAAAACATTACATGTACTTTGAAATAATTTAATATTTTTAAATAATTGCCAGTATATAAATGTACATACTCACATTCACATAAATATATATATATATATATATATATATATATATATATATATATATATATAATCATAAAAGTCTATAGTAGCTTAATCCATGTGAAAGTCTTATCAAATATCATTAAATCCTCTTAAATATTTTCTCAAAATTTTTTCATTCTTTCTCGTCTGTAGATAATCTCATCAAACCTTCACAATATTCTACAATATCATCCTTACATCTTTGATAAGGTTTATTTTTAGATTTACTTACTTTTTGGTCACCACTTCATAATGATTTTTGTTTATTTAATATCTTCTTTTCTAGTTATATGTCCTGTCCATGCCCATTTCATCAATTTTTTTTATCAGTTACTTTTGCCAGTACAAGTTTGTAATCACGTTTAAAAATTCCTAACATTATCTTTCCCATGCTTGACTGAGTTGTTAAATTTCTTTTTCTTCATTGTTGCATTCAGTTTCCAAGTGTCAGATCCATATGTAAATACAATCAATAATACACAGTTATGTTTTTCGTTTAAGGTTCAATGGTACGGTATTCTTCATTATATTATTTATTTTTCTAAATTTCGTCCATGTTTCTCAAATTCTCAATCTAATCCATGATTATAGGTAATAATCACATATATAATTTTTTTTAGGTATGTTATATCATCCACTTGTTCCAAGTATTGACTCTCGAACTATATTTTCTTTCTCGACAAATATATTAAATATGATTTTAGTTTTTTCATATTTATATATATATATATATATATATATATATATATATATATATATATATATATATATATATATATATATATATATGTATAATATATATATATATATATATATATGCAGGTTTAGCCACGATTTAATTTATTTATAAAAAAATATTTTTTCTAATAGATTAAAATATATTTAAAGCTTTTTATTAAATAAATAATTGATAAGAGAGAAAAATTACACGAAATGCCTTATTGTTTATGTTTCTATATACAGATAGATGAAAAAATAGATATTTAGATTGGTGTAATCCACTGAGTGAAAATTTCAATAAACAGATAAAAAAAAATGATCCTAATTTTAGCTTATGAAACCAATAAAACAAATTATGTTAAAAATAATAATTTTGATAATGAGTTATAATAAACTATTAAATATAATCAATCAAATATATGAATTTAGTTCTGAAATAATCAAAATTATAAATATTAGTCGAATATTATATATATATATATATATATATATATATATATATATATATATATATATATAATGTATGTGTGTAAGTTTTGTTCGATTACAGCCTATGTTAAGTAATTTTTCCATAATAAATAATTTTGCAATAATTAGAAATGAGTAAAATATTAAATATCAAAACAAGTAGGTATGAATGTAATTAAAAAAAATAATAAAATGAAAAAAGTGTTTACTGCAATATATGGCATCAAAAAAATGAAAATTCATCTATTTATTTATTATATTTTACACACAGAGTTGAATGGTATAATAATTTAGGTAGTTATTTGTACGTTTACTCTCATTGTTATATTCATGATATATTTTTAAAATAAAAATGTGGTGTAAACAATTACTAAAATTTAAGGTATAAATATATATTAATTACATATAAACAATTTAACATTAAAAATTAATACAAGAATAATTAAAAATAATAAATAATAATATGAAAATTTACAAGAATTAAAAAAAATATATATTTGTGTACAAAAATGTGAAAATGTATAGGTTTTATGAGAGAATATTGTTGATTTTTTTAATATATCGATAAATATTAGAAGTAATAAAAAGTAAATAAATCGTAATTATAACAAGTATCTTTTTAATTGAATCTGATTAAATTTAAAAGTCAATACTGTCAATTATATAATTTACTTAATAATAATCTAAAAAAAATTCTGTTGATAAAAATATGTAAAAATTTAAAAAAAATATACTATGGTAAAGGAAAATATATTATTTTACAGAAATATATATATATATATATATATATATATATATATATATATATATATATATATATATATATATAGTATAACTGGTATACTTTAGAAAAAAATAAAAAAATATAACAATATATTAAGTTTTTTTTTTATAAAATTATACAATAAAAACCAAATGTTTATTAATAAAAAATAGTGTTAAAATTTACAAACGTAATACGAAATACAAATGAATCCGGTAATCTTTATAAAAAATGTACAATTTCCTAAATAAGAAAAGTACAATAAATATATTGCAATAGGAAAAAATCGTGTTAATAATAAACAAAAATGTATAACTTTACATTCAGTTAAATTATTCAATCAGTATTAAAGTTTAAAATATACCATAACAATAATTTATAAATGAAAATTATATACAAGGTGAAAATAATAAAAACTAAGAATTTGCGTACAAATATGCGAAACGATGTAAATCATATGTAAATACGAATATTAATTTTTAATATAAGTACACAAATTTGACATTTAAGAATATTAGGATAAACTAACTAAATAAGTTTTGATAGAAACAAATACGTATTTGTATTTTCAAATTTACCAATTAAATTCAAGTTTGAATATTTGTACAACGTATATCAATAACAACATAAAAAATGTAAATAAAAACTACGCATTTAAGTAAAAACGTAATATTTGATAAATATGTAAATATTATAATAAAAAACTAAATAAATCCGTGTTCAAATTATTTATTTGTGACAAAGTGCCAGTAGTGAATAATAATTACAAATTAAAATATAAAATCGGTAAATTTAGGAAACATTTTTTTTCTCAAAACATAAATAACAAGTTAATTATTTTAAGTGATACGGTAATAATTAACATATCTTTTAAACCAAATGACTATATGATAGACTATCATTATATACATATTTTAATTAAAAAGGAGCATTAAAGTACTTCAGTTACATTAATAACAGAAATGTATTCATTATTTTAAAACATTTTATGGATCAGTTACATGATAAGCGTATAATTAAATGATAAATCACTTAAAAAGTATACAATGTCGATTAAAGAACGTATACAAGTTAATAGATTATTGAAAAAGATGTAGTTAAAAATATCATTTAGAGAGAAATATATTATCTATAAATATATCAACTCAAATAGATAACAGTTATAAATAAATAAATTTATTAGCATTTAAGAGACGTAATGTATATAAATAATTATCAATAATAAACGTGTATTAACAGGAAAATTTGCAAAAATTAAATGATTAAATAATATTGTAGTAATTAAAAATTTATATGAAAAACAAGGTTTTTCCTTTTTAAAAAATGTTAATTATCATATTGATTAAAATGATTACATCTATAATTTAAAAATGAACAACGATCGTTTTTGGGTTTTAAAAAGATTAAAAATATTACGAAAATATGATTGTATATCAAATATATTAAATTGTTGTTAAATATTAATTGTTAAATAAAAGTATGAATTGAAATTAAAAATTAATCCCAAGTATTCATTTGAAATTATGATGTATATACTTAAATAATTAATAATGTATGTTTTTTGTCCGAAAATTAATTTTTATATTGATTGGATATGAAATTTTATTAGCTAATTTAAAGAATATTTGCGTGTTTACAAGGACACTTTATTAAATTGAACTTAAATTTCAAGATTATTAAAATATGGATAAAAATCGATTTGAAGAAAAATCTAATTTATGAAAATTGATAAGTAATATAAATTGATATTTTTAATATATCTAATAAATATATTTTAGATTGTTTATGTATATTAATTCTAATAAATATTTTTTTTATATTTTTTGTTCAAATTTAAACAAAAAATAAACATATGTATACGAAATTCTGATCAGAGATAATAATAAAATTTTAGTTTGTTTTTATTGATAGTAAATTATTTTATTGAAATTCAAAGTGTATTAATTAAATACAAAAAATAGATTCAAATAAATCAATGTAAAGAACATTATAACATATTTAATGATATTTTATAAAAAAGGGACCAATTTATATTTTCAAAATGAAAAAAAACCTTTGAATAATTTGCAAAATACTAACAGATTTTTAATAATTATTAAATAAGTCTTGTAATAAAATTTCTAGGGAAATGAATAATAATAATGGAAATGAAAAATAAGAACATTTTAATTAAATATATATCGTGATTAAATAAAGTTCTTTTTAAATAAAAAGACAAATATTGAATGTTCGTTGAATGGAAGCGACCGGAAATAAATAATCGATAAAGTTGTAATTACATTTCGTTGATAAACTTGTTATGTAAATAGATAAATGTATTTAAAAAGTATATTTAAATCACAGCTGTGTTATATACTTTCACAAATATCTCTATTTCAACCTTCGATAGCTCAGTTGGTAGAGCGGTGGACTGTAGTTGGTTTATCAAACGATAGAAATCCATAGGTCGCTGGTTCAAATCCGGCTCGAAGGAGTTTTTTGGATTTTGATTTCAGTTCATAATCGTTTAGTATTTCTTTGTCGTTATTATAGGTCATAAAACACATCATTTTATGTTTCAAATGTATTATAACTAAGATTTGATTAAAAATGTAAAAGGAATAAAAAGTTTGCTTTAGTACCTATAATATTTTTTTTTATTTCAATTTATGTACATATGAGGATCGTTTGATAAGTATGGTAAAAAAGTAAGAAAAACTAAATTGAAAAATTTAATTAAATTAAATAATAAATAAATTTACCATACTTATCAAATGATCCTCGTACAAATATTATATATATATATATATATAATACATACACTTATGCACATATATAATAAGTATATAAATAACAGAATACATATGACTTAAAAATTCTTCATCTCAGATGTGTACTGTCGGCCCATTAGCTCAGTTGGTTAGAGCGTCGTGCTAATAACGCGAAGGTCGCGGGTTCGATCCCCCCATGGGCCAACTGTTTTTTTGGCTATTTTATCTGTAATACCTATAAATATATGATATTATATATGTACCTTTATATTTGTTTAAATATGCATAGATTAAAAAATCTATATTTTTCCAAAAAAAAAAAATACTATACAAAACTTGTTGAATTTTTTTTGTAAAGAACACTTAAGGAAAATATATATTTTCAGATAACGTTTTCTGAAAAATGTAATATTTATTTTAATTTAATTTTATTACAACCCTAATAATCTGATCTCATTTATTTATCTGTCATATTAAAATTTTTCCAAAAAAACAAATATTTTCTAATTAATTTCACATGAAAAAAAGTGATTACAACTGTTTAGGCATATTAATTAATTTTAATGCTCTATTCGAAATATCACAAAAATACTTACAATATTTTATAAAAATAGCTCCAGATGGTAGTAAAGATAATCTGTCTGTGAAAAATTTAACATATGCCACAACATTTTCAAGTCCAATTCTGTTAATTTTGATAAAATGATTTGTGACATGTGCGGTCATGTGCTGTTATATAACAGGTTTGATCCACGTCTGTTTACCAATATTGGACGGTTGGTGGTTAATTTTTGATGCATAAATTTGTTTTATGTTGTCAGTATTATTCTGTTGAAATTACTTCACATAATTGCAAAAAGGTAAAATGGACATTTACCTTTACAGACCATTATTCAGTTACCATTACGTTTTTTTTTTTGGCTATAACGATGATTTTTGTACCTGTGTGAAATTTTTATTATCATTTACATTGTACATTATATCGTTATCGTAAAAAAAATATTTTCTTATCAGTAATAATTTATTTAATGAATTATTTTCGGATGTATTTAATCATTAATATTAAAATTCTATACATTTTTTTCTACTTTTCAGTATTTATAGTGAATATCATTCATGTTATTTGAATACTAAATATAAATGAGTCAAAAATCTAAATTAAAATAGTGACAATTAATAAATACAGTTTCTAATTTTTCTTTAATTCATTAGCATCTAATTTGTAATTTTTTACTTTTTTTGCAATAAAGTGCTTAGATAAGATATTTGTAATTTTTCTGTATTTTTTACATTTTAAAAAATAATTAACGTTTTTTAGATTTTAATAAATTTTACATATACACACACATATGTACATTCATATATATAAAGGATTTAAAAATATATTATGTGTTTTTTAAAATATATTTATAAAAGTTTTTTTTAGGTTAGATAGAACTTTCGATAGGGAATCGATTTTAAATTCTATCACGCTTAAAAAACACCTATATATATATATATATATATATATATATATATATATATATATGCATACATATGTGTCCAATCTTTTTTAAAAAAATAATAAACTAAAGATAAATTATATATAGATTACTAACTGATGACAATACTTTTGTATATTTTCAATTTTAAAAGTGAACGTTTATTTTAAAATAATCTCTTTTTACCAACATTCTCAGTATGTTTAATAGCATCATTCATTTTGCATTTAAATAAGTGAGTTCATTCATTTCGTCATTTATGTAAAAAGTATGTAGATACTTATCTTGTATAAACGAAAATTTAAATAAATTAGGGAAGTCTTTATATACATATAAAATGTTTTACTTCTTTATTGGTTTTACATTATTCAAGACATTTACCATTACATGGCTATAGACATCTTGTATTTGAATTAAAATTAATTTAATTTTCTATATAAAAGATGAAAACGATATTATTGCTTTAATTTATTTATTAAAGTTAAAGTAACAAACATGTCAGAGGAAATATTATTTTTTATAATACAAATGTTTGAATAAAAATATTTTTTTCTAGTAAACACACTGTTCTTTTTAGTGTTTATATAATAACAAAAATAAAAACTAAATTAATATTTTTTATCCAACAATATATCTCATTTGTTTGAGTTAATTAAATGTCTTTTAATTTACTGTGTAACATTAAATATGCCTTTAGCATTTTTTACTATATGAGTATACACTCGTACACATTTTTGTAATATATATATATATATATATATATATATATATATATATATATATATATATATATATACGTTTAATTTCTTCATGCATTTATGATTTTTGCTGTATATTTTTAATTTTATTATTTTCAAATTTTATATATATTAGTGGCTCAAATGAGACTAGAGTTCAGATATACATTTACTTGCTTATTATCATTTACTATTCTTTACTATCCTTTAGTGTTATTTATACTAATATATATATATATATATATATATATATATATATATATATATATATATGTGTGTGTGTGTGTGTGTGTGTGTGTGTGCATATGTAATGTATGTATACATATGCAAAATAATTCTATTTTGTTCATTGGTAAAAATAAAACGTACGAGGGTGCAAATTCACTTTTTTACATCTCAATGTTTCTACTGGAAAAATTAAAACGAAAGTAAATATAGCTCGAAAGTTATGAAAACACAAGATAGCGTATTCCATGTTAGTAGAACACACGAAAACATACATTTTCAGCTACCTTTTCGTGTACAAAACCGGTTAAGGAAAATTATTCATTCTGTGAAATATGTGTTTACGGAAAATGTTCTCTAATATGAAATATGTATATGCAGTAACATGCAATGTTCACATATATATATATACTTATATATATATATATATATATATAAGCTCAACAGCTTGTTATTCGATAACTATTTAATGTAGGTGTGTGAATTCATTATTTTTCTTCGCGTGTTTTGTCAATTTTTAGTAATTAGTTTTCGTTATTCAAATAATGTAGTTTTATATTATTGAATATATATATATATATATATATATATATATATATATATATGTATGTATGTTTATAATGAAATGTATTTATAAAAACCTTAGCAAAAAAAATATAATTTCTTTCACACTATTCTAAACGAAAATATAAGTCTGTCTTTTTTGTTAGTCAATTTTTGTATTCTACTAAAAGATTTTTCTTCGGTATTAAATTTTATATATATATATGTATGTATATATATATATATATATATATATATACGAGTATATATATATATATATATATATATATATATGTATGTATATAAATATTTAATAAAATATGTATGAAATCCTTGTTAAAAAATATAATTTTTCTCATATTATTCAAACAAAAATATATATCTGTATTTTTTATTAGTATTTTTTTGTAATTTATTACAATACTTTTTTAAATATAAAATTATTTAAAAATTTTTATAAAGTTATTGAATTAGTTTATGAAGCATATATACTTATTTTTATATATATTTAACCATTTTAAAAATATTCTAATTCTTTTCTTAACATAGTTTTATTACTTTGGAAAAATTATTTTGTAATCTGAAATAGGTATTCATTTTTAATAAAGGATTTGTCCTTAACTCTCTAAGATTTTATAAAATTGTTTAATTATTATTCATTATTGAACATTTTTTTTAAATTTTGTGATTTCGAAGACTAAATTTTTCATTAGAATTGAATTTTCTACAGTGTTTAAGTAATTATAAAATTTGTTTTCGATTTTTTTATCCATTGCTGTTTATTTTCATATATTTTTTTATACTTTAATTTATTCAATTTCCATTCAAGTTATTAACTGCATCTCGCATTTTTTTCACAAACCTTCGAATTACTTTTGAATAAATACCTTTATAGTTGACTCAAAAGGACCCGCATGTACTTTTTGTGATAACCTAATTTGTTTGAAAGACAATGATTTTAATTTTGATTTAATTATAAAATTATCAAAATCTTATAATCTAAATTATATATATATATATATATATATATATATATATATATATACACATGTGTGTATGTTTCGAAAAATCTTGAATTATTTGAAAAACACATTAGGTGTTCATTCGCTTATCAATATTTCTTTTACTTCCTATAAAGTATTTTTATCAGTTTTTTCGATTCTAAAAATTATTTTTCTTGGCATGAACTATTTTTAAATTGCATAAGATTTGTTCTGTTCCTCCACATTCACAACTATATTTTTTAACTAATAAATTTAAGTAACTTTTCATATTCTAAAAAAATATTTATAAATAAATACTATCTGAATCTGTGAGTACTTCAGTGAATAATGTAACACCATTTGTTTAGAAACTTTCGGAACAAACTTTGTGTTCTGAATGAAATAAATATATTCAAGATGCATTGAATTGTCCTTTTTCTTTAAAAGTAGTTTAATAAATTCCTAAAATTGTTATTATCCTTTCTTTAATAAGTTAAACGAGTCTAAGTATGACTTTTTTGAAACATTTCTTAGTTTGTTGTACGTTTTATGCCAACATAACTTTTAACAATAGAAACGAGTTCATTTTATAATAATTTAACTGATGATAAATCGGTTGCTTGTGACGTTTGAATAATATTTTTAATTATAACGGTTTCGTTTTTATTCTCTTATTATATATCTTCTTATTTCAAAAATAATAAGTAATTAATTAATTTTTTTATAGGAGTTTTAGTCATTAATTTACTTATTGTTAAATATAAAATATGTTGAAATATAATTAGATTAAAAATGAATAATTTTAATATTTATATTTGTTAATGCTTTTTTGATGTGAATTTTATCTTTATATTCAAAGATAAAATTATTAATTTTCTATAAATGAGTTATTAAATTTATAAAAGTTAATTAATTTTTCAAATATTATATAATAATAAAAACAGTGTCATTTCCTTTTATTGCAGTTAAAAGTTTGAAAATAACTTTGTTTAATTTTTACATTTATGAATTACTCACGTTAACATCATAAGATTTTATAAAAGTACTCAGTAATTAATTATTGTTTATTTTTATAAATTCTTATGATATTAAAGTGAAGATTTCGTTCTCATAAGTGATTAAATTTTATGTTAAACTAATAATATTATAATTTCATTTTTTTTTCTTAATATCAAAAAATATATTTCATATATTTTAAACAAAATATATTTTTTAGATTTCTGGATTAGGTTACAAAAATAAAATTAAATGAATGTTTTAGATTTTTTGAAAAAATATTTTCTTATTATTATTAAATGAAATGTATTTTTAGGTTAAATTTTTGAAATTATTATCATAATTTAACCCCACGTAATGAAAATTTACCAGATTTTTAAAATTAAATCTTTGTAGGAAAACTAATTATATAATATTCTGTCATAAATAAATTAAAGTTATTTATTTAAAAATGAATTCATTATTTTTTTTACCCTCGAAATAAATTTTTGTTGCACTATTTTTATTTTTTAAATTACCTTTATTTTAAATTGATAATCAAGGTTTAAAAGATTCAATAATTTTCTAATTAATACATATTTTGTAAACAATATGAAAAATGTTTGACACATAAATCCTATCGAAAACTTGCCAAAAAAAATAACAATAATTTTATATATTTTTTGTTCCTAATTTTATTTACTTTTCAAAAAAATATATTTAGTGTTTAGGTGCGCTAATGTGCACCAAAACTGTATATTTCCTTTTTTTCACCAAGATATTGCAAAATCGACGATTTTATTGATCATTGTGCTTGAATTTCATATTAACATTTTCGAATTTCCATATAATGCTTCACATATTTCGTATATGCACTTAAATAAAGTAGCATTTTTTTATAGTATACAGTCAAAAGAAAGTATCACTGAAAAAATATACGCAATCATCCTGAATAAAAATAACATTACACTTGAGATTATTTCGTCGTGACACGATGTTTGGAACAATTTTGTTACATATTTCTAGCACGTATGATTCCTCCATTAATATCTTTATATATATATATATATATATATATATATATATATATATATATATGTATGTATAAGCTTTGTTCTACTCTATTTTTGTAAAACGTTCTCATGCTAATCTCATACATATACTCTGCATATAAATTCTATGTGTGTGTTTTTATGAAGTATGCAAATGTTTAATATAAGAACATTTACATTTGATATATAATAATCCATTGTTGAAATGTTCGATTAAATTGCAGCACAACTATTTATATTAAAAAAACTATAGAATAATTTGAGTTTAATAATCATTTTCTAACTTTTCAACAGTCATATTTAAATTATAAACTACTGGAATACAATTAGTATTTTAAAATAATATCATTATAAAGCTGACAATATATTTGAATTTTTAAATTTACATTTTAATCCTTCGCAGATGACAATTTTTCAACTAGATCAAACTAGCAACTCGAAACTTTTTTGTTAAAAAGTTATCGAATTTTTTTTTACAACAGAGATAAAAATCAATCAGACATAAATTAACAAATAGAACTATTTTATTTTAATATTTCATATATTTTTACATTATACAAGATATAATATTGAATATCGAGCTTTTTAATTTTGTTTCGTTTGATATTTTAGGAAGTACTCGTCCAAGATGCATTTTTCAGGACAAGTGTCTCAAAAATGTTGTTTTGTGCATTTTTCCATGTTTGGTTTTATCAGAATAGATCTTACAATCTTTCTTCGTTCCTGTATGAATTAAACTTTTTTTTGGTCTTGTCAGAATTAATCAAAACATTAAATTTTCATTCAGTCAAATATCAATGGAGTGGAAGTCTAGTCATGAATTTGTCGAAAATCACTTCTTAGTTGATCGACCAGTGATTTAACGTATTTCAAATGACTAAATGGACATTAGTTTTTATTTATTTTTCTTAAAAGTTTATATAAAAAATCGAAATTAATTTCAGAATTTCTAATCCCCAAGTTTCTCATTTATTGTCGCTTTTCAGTTTCCATTCGAGTTGGTGTATCTAATTAACTCTCTAGTGCAAAGGGTTGAAAAATATTTGTAGTTATTTAATATATATATATATATATATATATATATATATATATATATATACATGTTTTTTTACAATTGAGAATTTTAAAAATAACGTTTTTTCTCCAAATTCAAACTTCAACTTTTTTCAATTACCATTAATTATTCTTCAATTTAATTCAAATTACAAATTTCTCTTTAAAATTCCATTTAGGTAAATTAACTTTTCTTAAAAATCTATATTTGATAATCTGTTTTAAATATCATTTTCATTATGTAACTCCATTCTGACTCTAATATATATTCAAAAATGAGAAAACTTTTAATATCCCTATAAAAGCAACAATTTCATATAAAATATATTTCTACATTCAACATTATACTCACTTTGGAATCATTACGTTCATAATCCGCTCGAAACCATTATTTCCAGCCTTACGTTCATAAACCTGAAATTTATTATTCTAGTGAAAAAAGTTTCTGCTATATGGTCTAATTCGTTTTTTATAGGAAATTATAAGAACATCAGTTAATGCACCATTTAACTCACTAAATAATGTATGTTAAATGATAATAAAACATCGTAAAGAATCTTATAATTTAAACTTAAAATTATATCAAGAACAAAATGTAATATTTATAAAAATGTTTACATATATGATGTAAAATATTTCTATGAACGAAATAAAAATACAAAAAAAAATCAATAAACACGATATGAAATTTTGAAATACATTGACAATTATGTGAAAATCTTTAGAATAAGAATTTCAGTTATAAACTATCTTAAACGTTGTTTTCAAACAATGTAATCCGTCTTAGTGACGCCAACATAAAAACAGAGAATCCTCTCAATCGGCTGTACATACGATTGTGGTTTGTGCGAGTATTAGTTTGGAAAAGTACGTGCCCTGAAATAAATATCTGTGCAAACAGACACGCATATAAATCCCTAGTCTGAGTGTATCGATCAGTAATACTTTTAATTAAGACTAAGCTTATCCAAATATACGCGTGAGAATAAAACGATATCTATATGAAATCACTTTATTTCAAAAATGGCGTATTTCAAGATGAAAAATGTCTGTCGGTGCATGACCCAGAATACAAGTGTATAAAAAACCGTAATAATGCCTTTTATCTGAACAAACGTGCTGTTTATATTTCAAGTATTGTGTTTGAAACTAGAGTAGTAAGTATAATGAAATATACACACCGGATCTGGAAATGAGATTTTTATATAATTGTGCTTTATTGTTGCGAAATTCTTCTTTTTTTTATTATTTATATATATATTTCTCATTTTAACAGCTTTGTCATCAGCTTTGAGTTATAAAATATGTTTTTTTTTTAAATCAATTATTTATTTATATTATTGTACTTACATTTTTTCCTATGTATTTTTTTATAAGACATATCTAATTACTAACTCTTCATTTTTTATTTTATCAATTTACTATTCATAAGTAATTATATAGATATATAATAAAAAATCAATTTAAAATTTGTAGAAAAAATATTAAAAATGTTAAAAGATGTTTTTATTTATTTTTTTCAAATAATACCAAAATGTTGAAATGGCTACCAAAATGTCAATTAGCGAAAATAGTGACCAGTACATAATAATGAAACAGGTCAAGTAATGTTCTAGAATAAGTGATTTATTTAATTATATATTATATATTTTTGAATCGTTTAAATTTTTTGTACAATAGACATTTAAAAAAAAAATTGGT